>JAQGBZ010000588.1:0-28883 GCA_034687125.1 Neelides folsomi
GTCCCATTATTAATTCTAATGGCATGCTGATAAAATTAAATATACTCTAGTTGGCTGATTAAAATTAGACGAAATAGCATTCGTCCAATAGAAAGGTATCTAAATAACAGAAGGGTGGGAATTACTTAACAGAATATTGTAGTCGAGATGACAGATGTCCAGAAATCCTGTAGTCCAGGTCGGAATTATGGCGAGAAACAGGCGATGGTGATGTTTTCTTCTTGAAGATCCAATGACAAATAGTACCAATAGTAATATTTTATGTATAAAAGTTTAAATTTGTGTGAAATGGTAGATTAGGAAGGAATTTTCTTTCCATGCAAATACAAAAAGGTAAGTCAAAACAAATTATTTAACAATAAGAAATAATATATACCTAGTACATACATAAAGAATGAATAAATAAATAGTTTTCTTTCCATTCAAATGAAGGAAAGCCAAAGCAAATTATTTAACAATGTTAACTTACACATAAAAGATAATATATACATAGTGCAAACATTAATACCTAATTTAAATGGAAATAATGTTAATAATATAAGAAAAGATGGGAATGAGATAAGAATGACCATACGATGAATTGAACCATACGTTGAAAAAGGTATTAGATAAGATAAGAATAAGATGAATAAACTTTTTGATAAGAAGGAATACGATGAGAAATTTTTACGATGAGATAATAATACGAAGAGAACATGTTACGATGAGTTTTTTACGATGAGAACACTTTAATATGAGAAGGATTACGATGAGCTACGAGGCTCCCACTTTTGTTATGTTAATTCTACTTATTTCACCATTTTGTGAAAATATCATTTAAAATAATTCAGATTTTTATCAGAGCTTTTTCTTCCATTGAGCTTTTACTGATTTATTCAAAATTTAAACTAGTGATAGTTTCATACAAAGTTACACATTTGTAAATTACTGGAAAGTTATAAAAGACATCATTTAATTGACAGTAAAACTTGATAATCTTTTCATAACCAATTGATAAAATCTTCTTTTTATTCTTTAATATTCCTTTTATAGTCTTAACCACGAGCATATCCATTTGGATGAGTTTGTAGACCATAAGACGGAACAAATCCTTGTCCACCATATCCACCACTATGGATTCATAAAAACAATATAATTAAAATGATCAACATTATAAAATCAATAGTTAATCAACATTGTTTTATTACCCTCCATGATGATGTCCACCATAAGCCCCTCCATGGCCTGCATTTTGGTGTCCATGATGATGACGATGACCATGATGGTAGCCATGTTGACCATGGTGCTGACCATGTTGACCATGTCCATGATTATGTCCACCATAATGATTCCCGTGACCATGATGATGTCCATGATGATGTCCAGTCCCTTGGTGTCCATGATGTCCATGTTCAGATCCTCCATGGTGACCATGACCATGTTGATGATGGTGATGATGACCATCGTTATTTCCATGATGACTGTAATTAAAATATTTATAATTTAATGATTATTACAAACAACAACTTGCCATATACAATTAGGTATGCATCTTGTATTATACTAAATATATATATAACTTTTATATTATTTACCTGTGGTGACCATAATGTCCCTTTTCTCCATTTGCCGATTTGTGCCCTATTGGTTAAAATATATAATTAAAACTACATTTAAAATTTGTATTTTTTTATAATGACAATGTTAAGTATAGAGTATTGTACATATATATAATATGTTGAACATTATATTACTTATATGTAAATTTTAAGATCTTATTTTTTCATCCTCTTGTTAGAAATTTACCTTTGTGAGCTGAGTCATGATGGGCATTTTCATGGTTTCCGTAGTTCCCTTCATTTTGATTTTGGTGTGCTGAATCATGGTAAGCCCCATGGTGTTCTTTTCCGCCCTCGTCCACATGTTGTTCTCCATGTTCTCCATGCTTCGCGTGATGACTATCAGTGTGATAGTCGTCGTAGAATCGATGTTGCTTGCTATACTCATCCTTTCATTAACAAAACCAAATTAATGATACAAATACATTTATACCAGTATAATCAAGGTATATATTTTTTGAATACAATTGATTGATTATTACCTTATGATAAACGTTCCTAAATCCCTTGGTTGAATGACCCCTTCGGTGTCCCGACTTTTGTCCATATTTTGCTGCTTTTGATCCTTTTGTCCCATGATGGTGACTTCCATGATGTTGACCGCCTTTTTTGTGTCCCTTGGTATACCCGCTTTGGCTTCCGTAGTGTCCCTTCTTTGTTCCTTTGTCGTGATGGCCGACCTTGCCGCGGTTGTAGCCATGTGTGGATTTGTATCCCTCGTTTCCTTTCGAGCCTTCACTCCCATGGTGCGAACTTTCATGCCTTAACCGTTGAAAAGGATGTAGAACAAATTAATTATTTACAAACTACTATCATTTTAATATCTTTACATTTATACCATTAAACATGTGAATGTATGCAATGTGCGATTTGCATAATATGCAAAATTCCTTCGATTAAAAAGTTTAACATTAACTAATTGTAAGTGTTTAATTTTTGGTAAAGAACTTAAAGAAGAATAAGAAGATCCTTGTTCTTATATACATTATCTTTCTACGATTATAATATGGTATTAATGTATGGTTCAAGGAACAATTTATAAATGCTCAAATAGCGTTTTATCTCCCAATCCCCGTCATTGCATGATACGGTCTCATTGCACAAATTGAAGAATAAAAAAATATGGTTTGTGATCCTTTGCGGTTTCAATCCCGTCTCAGATCTTTCACTTTCAACTTCCATTTTACATTGTGGGAGTTCAAGTGGAAAATAAGAATGGCAATGAAAAAACGATCCTGAGCAAATTCAAATGAAATGAGGACATTTTTTTCTATTCATTGGACAATACATTCTTTTTACTCATTCTCGCTTAGGAGAATATACTTATATAATGACACCTGTATTATATAACTTAACTAAGGTTGCATTATTGCCCTTATTTTAATTTACTTCTTACTCATATTATAAATGTTATAAACATAAAGGCCCAAATAAATTGTATAAAAACCGTATGAGAATAATTAGCTCCTATACTGCGGCTATTTCACTTTATAGGAAAATTACCGCAATTGGAATGTAAGGTGCCATTAACTTCAATACACAACAATTTTTTTCATTCCCATTATATTTAAAGATAAAAAATTGTGTGTTGATTTCAGTTTCATCAACTTTTGATTGATCAGGAAGATTTTTTGTCAATCATTCATTTGCTGGGAATTTGATTTAAAAAATCCCATAATGGCCTATTAAAAGTTTAACACGGTTTAAGCTATTAAGCTATTTGAGAATTAAAGATATAAAATAGCTTTAGCAACAATTCCGGATGTCTTGTCATGATGAATCACAAATCCTTGAAGACATTTAGTCCCAGACAATTGTGAGCTATTATCAAATTCATTTTAATCTTATTTTATTATGGTAAATCAAAAGTGACTCAAAAGTGAACGTTGTTCAGTTCAATGGAATTTCCCATTAAAATGTTGATATTAAATACCTGTATAGTAAATTAAATTTCATACACTACTTAACAGAATATGTATGTGTAGAATGTGTACATAACGATTAAAAATATTTTTTAAATATAATTGACCATTTACTGTAAGTTAATTAACATAATTAAATATTAATTTAATAATGAATTTTAATTTTCTTACTCAGCTCCTTGATCGTGAGCCTTATCAAGATTTCCATAAGATCCGTGTCCATATCGATCCCCTCCACTTGTTCCATAAAGATCTTGAGCCGAGATCTCCAAATCTCTTCGTCTCCTCACTGAATCTCCTGTGTGATTTAAAGTTGAATTTGCGGGGACGACGACGGTGGCGATCTCCCCGCTTTCCTCACTCTCACTTTCTGACGAGGACGAAGAACTCCCAGAGCTCAAAATCGAATTCAACACCGTCTCATTTTGAATTTGGGATGGACTAGGGGAGAGGAAATTCCCATCACCGGTGCACAACCCGGTTGCCACTCCGACAAATAGAAGGACTAATTGTGGAGTTGTCATCACAAAGGTCCAAAGTGGTGAACTGTCTGAGGGCCTCAGATTTCAACGGGCCTCTATTTATATAGGAGGACAATGACAATGCCAAAAGGGGTTGAAAGCTCCGCCTTCCAAATTCCAAGAAAGAGCGCAATAAAGACATTACACCTATTGATACATAAATAAAGTCAGGGGTGTTTAATCCGCTTGAGATTCGCGAAAAAATCCAAATTAGATTTGGGTCGTTTTAAACTCGCAAATTACATGCAATGGTGATGGTTGTTAGGATTCATTTTAATAACTATGCATAATAATAACTAAAGATACTCACATACAGGTACTTACTTACTAATATACATATTTATTGTATATGATGAATGCACATTTAAATAATAAATTTTATATAGGTAGTAGAGTTCATTTTTATTCAGGACTTGATAGCAATTGCTCTTCAATACCACTCCTAAAGCTTGTAGCTATATAAATACACTTAAACACCTGATGTAATCCAATTTTATAGTTGAGGAATTTAACATTGAGCATGATGGGAATTGTTGAAGGGGATTTGTAAGAATAATTGAAAGAATATTGAAATTGTCAAATGGTTGAATGGGCGATCTGTGTGGAGTTAACGAGTGGAGGTGTTGAATTGAGCGTAGTATTCCTCAGTTGGAGTGTCCTTGTAAAGATGGTTGTTATTGTAGTGTTGACGAAGAGTCTGCTCACGAGCCAAACGCTGATTCATGTCACTTGTCTTCTTGACAACGTCCCTGGAAAATAATTAAAATAGTTAATTAGAATTGAATTAAATTTTTAAACTAATAATAATTCAATATTTCAACAAATTGAAATAGTCCATAAATATAAAATGTTCAAGACTGGGCAGGATTTAGTGTGATCTAATTACTTTCGACGATTTACAACTTCATGTTCAGCAATTCTTCCCAAGAGGTTATCACGACGATTCTTGCGATCCCAAGCATCGTTAAATTTCTTCTCGTCCGACTCTCGTTGACGTTTCTCGAGCATTTGAACAACTTGTTCGTCTTTGATGGCAGCAATCTGTGCAGATGAATATCCACGGAATTCATCACGAAGGACTCGGTGTGGTCCAAGGCGTGAACCGTAATTGGCAGTCATTTCAGTCTCAACTTGGCCATCAAGAGCAGCGTTAACTTTGGCCTGGTTCTCCTTAGCCTTTTTCTCAGCAGCCTTTATTTAAAATATTTAAAATGATTAATTATTAGTTTCATGGTAACTGGGATCAGATATAGCCAATGCATGGGAGTTAAATGGAATTATAATTTATTGGTGATAAAGTGTGATTAATCAATTGAGAAATTACCAGAGTTTTATTGAAGGAAACAAGGGCTTTGACCACTTGAAGTTTTGCTTCTTTCACTCGCGTTTCCAATTCGGCCACGACGCGTTTTTGACGAAGGAATTCATTTGCATAAGCTTTCTCGAGTTTCTTTTCTTCTTCTTCTCGGGCTTTCTTTTCTTCAATCTGCTTTTTCAAAGCGGCAGAGTCAACCTGGAAATGGAGAAAGAACAATTATTTATTAAGCCCTTCATTCATCTAATTAACATATAAAAGTATAAAATCAAATGACTTAATACCCAACGAGAACAGGATTGGCGCCCCTGCTTCTGATTTGGCTTTGACCATCTTACATCATTCATCAGGGACGCCAACTCTCTGTTCCAAGGCTTTGGGTAGTATCCCTATGATATCAAGTGGCAAATTACATTAAATGACCTTTGACATCACATGACTTACACCTAAGGCATCACGGGACCAATGACATTGAATGACCTTTGAGATCACATGACTTATGGTGATATCGTTATGGAATCATGTGACTATGGGGGTCATATGACCTATAACATGAAATGACATTTGGCCATGAATGACCTTTGACATTGAATGGCCCATGACCCATTACATGATGTCACATGACATGACATGAACCAGTGGCATGATAAAAGGAATATGAAATTATGAAATGCCCTGTGAAATCGAGAAAATTAAAATCTTACTCCCAGTTGGCGGACCGCCGGGTTGAAAACCCGCTGTCTTCGCTGTTCTTCGGCTGCTCGACGACGAGCAATCCGAGCCGCCTCCTTGGGTTCAATCGGGAGATCGAGTTTGAACATTGTCGTGAAGGTTGGATGAGATTTAAGGTCACTTGAAGTTGATTTTTTTGATTGAAAGAGAGAGTGAAGGGAAGACGCTTCCGAACTGGGAAGACTTCAGAGGGCGAATGAGCGAATGAACGAATGAGCGAGAGAAAGGACTGAGGGCAATGACCTGGTCACACGACTCCCTGACCCAACATGTGACTTACATTTAACCATCAACTCCACCGTTTGAATACTCACTTCATTTAGCCTTCTAATTACCTTAATCTTAAACAAATCCAATTTTACTTTCTACGACGATTACTTTCAACGTGTGTTGCTTTCTTTCCTATTCTTCGTTCTTCCTCTAACTTGCGAGTGAATGGAAGCGGAAGTGAGAAAAATTCCTTGGTTCAAATGTTTGATCAATAATGGTTATTTATCAAACTTTCGTCTCTACAATGTTGACTTTAATTGATCAATATTAAGTAAGATGGAAACTTTATAGCATTTATTTAATAAATTTAATAATATTAACATGCGTGTAAAATTTTTATTTGCAACTTTATATTATATTGTTGTTAATGGGACTGTATTCATTCTGAATTTGTAATATATGATTTGAATAAAGAGTTTTAATTAAAATTGGACCTTAAAAGTTTCATTTATTTAGATCATAATTATTTATAAACAATTAATGCTACATTTTAATTCATGTATATCTTAGGTTCATATCTCTTTCTGATTTAAAGTAAAATCCAATTTAATTGTAAATTTAAGAAAAACCATAAAAAATGAAATTTCTTATAGAGTACATATACTTAAAGTACATAGTGATTCTTAATGATAATATATAAAGATTGATAGCTTTAACAATTATTGTGATGTAATGTTATTGTTATTAAAACATTCAAATTGCATTATTACTAACGATAAGACTTTAAAAAATAAATGCATATTTAGAAGAAACTAAGGAGAAGTATTTGTATATAATGATAAATACTTATAACCCATTCATGGAGTTAACAGTTTAAAAACATTAAAATAACGTTAATTAGACAGAAATGTCTTTACTAACATAACCAACTTCTTGGCTATTTGGATCAATCGGCGGTGGGGGCGGAGGATACGAAGGAAGGTTTTTTTCCATTGACATCTCCAATTTATTCCTTGAAGGTTCTCGGGCAAATTCATCCAATTCAATTTTGTCTTCTTTCTTTGGCACGGGTCGACGATTGATTTTTGCTCTTCCGACAATCGTCTTTTCTCCCCCGGGTGATGAAACTGAAGAGGTTGAAGATTCTCCACCATTCCGATCATGCTTTTTAGGTGAATTGGGAACGGGCAATTTCTCCAATGAAGGATTTCTCTTCACAAATGTGGCAGTTTCTTTGGGACGATCCTCTATTATGAACAATTTTGGTTTATCTGTCATAGGAATCATTTGATCGCCTTTGTCCGACTCGAACTTAGACCTTAAGGAATTTCTGAAATTTCCAAGCCCCATTCTTTGTTCTTTTTCTACATTGTAATAATCCGTTGTATCATCGTTCTTGGCTACCCGTCGACAATAAAGGAAAACGATGAAGCCAATGAGGACAATGGGAATCAAAATCCCTAAAATGACTCCAGCAGTTTTGGCTGCAGCGACTGATTGATGTTCCCCCTCCTCTGAAAAATTAATATTAAATAAATGTAAAAAGTTTGAATTTAATTATTATATTGATAATGATTATTAACTTGTTATAATGTTGATTCAATTCATACCAATGCATCTTGTTGTTTTAGAAGGATACCAATTGAGCCATTCTGATTCAACTCTTTTGTCATCTTCAAAATTATCCGGTTCATTCCATTCCCCATTAGCTTGACAAACTCTTTTCCTTGCTCCGATAATAATAAAATTATTGTCACAATCAAAGCGAACTTCTGTCCCTGGTGTGTATTTAAATGTACTTTTTCTTCCATGAATTGGAGTCATCAAAGCACCACATGAAATAACTAAAAAAACATGATGTGTTAATAATATAAATATATAAATTATATTTATATAATTGTTCAATTATAAATGTTATCGTTAATCTTGTTATATTTCACCTGGTTTAAGTTCATGTTCTTTGAGTGCAATAAACTGAGATTGATAGTATTTTGACCAATGTGCAAATTCCCTATTTAAACTCACACTGTAATCGTATTTACATTGGTAAGAGTCTCCACAAAAATCTTCGACTTCATGAGGCTTCAGAGATCTATTATTTATCAAAATTAAATTTTAATTATAAATTTTTATAAGGTTTAATATAATTAAAATAAGCCTTACACATCATTGGCAATTATGATATAAGGATCAGTGGAAAAAACAGGTCTAAAGCTTTTATCGTTGTAACTGCTACTCGTTTTCCCATTTTCGTGATAAAATAACGAATAGCCCTTTTCATCATTATCTTTATTATCCACAGCCCCTAAACCCATAACATAAAGATTAATTAAGAATTAAATAATAAGATTTACAGTTAATTAAGAAATTTAAATGTTCATTTACATTTAAGTCCGAATTCGTGCATTGTGTTCAAACTGTTAGTTCCTCCAACAGGGCCGATTGATCCATCAGGAAGTGCAAAATCATCTTCGGCTATTCCACTCCAATTACCAAAAAGACCTCTTGTGTCATTCTAATTAGAAACCATATTTATTAATTTACAAATCCCAAATTAAATAATTACTGATTTTTACAATTAATGAATTGACAATTAAAAAACTTGTCATACGAGGAAAGTCATAGGCAAATAAACTCTGCATGTCATGTGTCCTTTGTTTTCAATCACTTCAACTCCGGCTCCTGATTCGAACATGGCAATGACATGGGATTGATTTTGAATTTGTGTTGGGGTGTAAACTGTCACTCCAGGGAAGGATTGAATTCTTTGAGGATATCTGTCAAAAAATATTCTGTGATGGTCCACAATGACGTCCAGTTTGTATCGCCATTGAGCGTCTCTTGGTCGGAGTCGAATTTCCACAATTGAAGAACGATTGTCTTTGGCTGCAATGGCCGTCAAAGCTGTGGCTCTCACTTCTCCATAATTGTTGTCAGAAAGTTGTTCGAATCTTCCTTGGACGTCCAAATTGTGTCGATCGCTTTTGGATTTCACAAGAACAAATTCTCCTTTGCCGTTAAAAGTATATTGGACTTCGTCAAAGGTATAAATGTGAGGATCTCCAAATACAGTTGCTATTAAAAATACAAGAAATTAACTTAATTGAAAAACTTTTTTTTAAAATTATATAGTAATTAATAATTGTAAATTATAATTGTGATTAATGTTACCAATTCCAGGTGGTTGATAACCAACACAATTTTGTGATGGACGTCGTTCAAAGCGAAGTGCCATACACCACCAACTTTGTTCTCTTTCCCACATGCAACATGGGAAGAAGGGAGCAACATCGTGAAGATAATGAGACAATGAAGGAACCTTTGAAGCTTCGTTCCAAGGGATGTGACCTAGGTCATGAGCACGACCAGGTCGACCGCCCCATTTCTGATCTGCTGTCATCATCAAATATCCATACATGTCATAACAACACTGTTGCCCTCCTCCAGTTGCTCTGAAATTAATATTTGATTAAACAATATTTAAAAAAAAGCTTAAATAAATTAACAATATTTTACTAATCTAAAAGTATTCGTAGTTCAAAATTCATTAACTTACGAAGGCATAGCAGAACGAACGCAATGCTTAGCATTTTCATGTAAATGACAATTTGCTACTTTTCCATCTTTGTCGCAATTTTGATCAGGAAGAAATCTCCCTTTATCTGCTAATGCTTGTTCCAACTTACATGGACAGATTGGTAACTGAAATTAGAAAAGGGTTAATTTATAAAATGAATATATTAAATATTATTTCACAATTGAACACTTTAGTTTTTTTAAAATTACATCAGCAGCAAAATTTTTAAGGAGCCGATCACGAACAATCCAATCTTCACAAAGCTTTTCACTCCAAATTCGTCCGAATTTCTTAACCCATTGAGGTTTCATGTACCAAGCAAGGGGAATTGGACGACTCCACAAAACCCTGATAAATCAAATATGATTAGTCAAAATGAAAGTTTGTTATTCAAGTGTTTATTCCAAGTTGATAAAACTTAGATCGTTCAACCAAGTGCAAGTAACATATAGGATAACTATTTATAGTAGTTAGTAATAAATACTACAGTACAAGCATTTAATTACGAATAATTATCAATTTTAATAAACAAATCATTATACGGGGCAAACGGTATTCCAAGAGCGCTTGTCGGACTAGAAATGTTCACTGTAATAATCCCAATTTCAAGGTCAATTGCCCAAGGTGATTTCTTGTTGTGGAAGTCTTTGGGGTTGATTACAAAATCTCCACTATTTGGAATTGCATGCTAGTAAATAATTAGAATATAAATTAGAATTAAAATCTCAATTATAAAAAATGAGTTATTTGATTACATAGAATTAAAATTAAATTTGAAATAAATATCAATTAATTACAGCTAGTGTATCAATGAAGACAAGTTCTGGGTTAATTGTTCTTTCTCTGTATCCCCAAAGTGTAATTGAAACAGAAGTTGATTGGTCCAAAGTTAAATTTTTATAATCCCAATGAATCCTCACTTCTTGTGGGTCAGTTTCGCGAATGTCATTATTTGGGAAAGAAACGAGCTCAGGAGCGGTAAATGGAGTTTCGATGAGGAATTTCCCTTTCCAGTGCAAATCATTAGTTCCATCAACTTCCACCGAGAAATCAACATAACCAGTTGCATAAACTGGCGGCATCACACAAACCGCCCTGTTGCGATCAACAACAGCTCCCTTCACTTTATTCGTATTGAATCGACAGTTGACCTTTGAGTCACGTTTGAAACATGGCCCTGTCACATTCACAACAGTCCCACCCAACATATTACCACTTTCAGGTGCAAATGTGACCTGTTGTCTGTGAGCCGTCATATCATCTAAAATAATAATTAATTAAAATCAATTAATTAAAAGTAATCATATTGATGTTAATGAAAATCATTTAAAATTGTTTATTTATCTTAATAAGTTGCATATTTATATTTTATTTATTTAACTTACATAACTCAGGAATGCATTGACCAGATAATATTTTTTCATCAATTCTGAAAATATGTCTTCCTGGGAAATTGTTGACGAATCCACTGGACATGATATTTGGAAGTTTGGTAGTTTGGGAATATGGTTTGTACTCAAAGGACCTTGTTCCATTTCCAGCATTGAATCCAATGAATGCGGGAGTTCCTCCGGTTCCATCTTCAGAAGAACCACCAGCTTCGGTGTGAGTTTGCCATCCAAGATGTTTGTAATTGAACATGGCATAAGTTCGGGTTTCATCCGTGCCGAGAACAAGTTGAAATGTGTTTGTCTGAATTTAATGAAAATTTGAATTATTTAATTGTTTATATATATAGTGTAGGTGTAATATGTAACACATTCTTAAAGATTTAAAAATATTAGATTTGTATAACTTACCGTTTTTCTGGCATGAATAGTTCCTCCGGCAAAAGAGACATTTTTCCAAGTTACAATCAACGCATGTCTTGGTTCGAACCATTCAGCCCCAACAATTCCTTCGCGAATATCCCATTTGAGTCTTTCACGAAGTTCAACACCCAACTGATCATTTCTCCCCATTAAGTTCGTTTCAGCTCTGAAAACAAAATTTGGTAAATCGGAAATTAAATCAGGAATTTTAAGATTTACTTAAAATTACCGCTCATAGTAATAGTCTTCTCCATTTTTAACGGTTTTAATTAATGAGTAATTTATTTGTACCTGTAATAAACTCCTGGTGTTCTTTTGTCAATTTCATCACCGTGTAATTCGCCAATTTTACACTTTGAGTAAAAAGGCCCAATGAATGATGGATCTGACTGTTTGGGATAATCCAAGATAGGAAATTCAAGTGGATAAGTTGGAGAAAGCGTTGGCCCATCGCTGAATGCCAAAAATCCATGAATTGAAAGCTAATGAAACAAAAGCAGTTTAAACCATCTTATAATAAAATAATTATTTGAACTTTCAAAATAAAAAATGATGTTTTTTAAAACAACGTTTGTTCCTCTCATAATGATATGTTGAATGATATTGGAATTCATGAGTCATGCAATTACATTACATATTGTATTTACATATAATAAGTATACTAAATATACATTACTATATGTCCTAAGTATTCATTTTCAAAGTAAGAAGTATAATTAATAATTACCCAAGTGTAGTTATATCCAAACCCAAAGAATGGCAGAAGGAAATTTAAATGCTTCGTAATTTGTGGAGAATTATCCTTCACGTGTTGTTGGAAGTCGCCAATGTTTTGGTTCCCACCTGAAGATGATTGAGAAAATTAGCAGCGGAAGGAAGGCGTGAGAAATGAGAGCAAATAATTTTAAAGCCAGGATGTGAATCAGCAGAACAGACCAAATGATAATAACAAGGAAAAGACAAGATGACACATATACATATACATATCTACAGTATATAATACAAGAAACTCTACACCTGGCCATACTGTACTATAATTATAATATGGATAATATGTAACTATAAATATGTACTAATAATAAGGATGCGGATTGTACCTATATTATATTTCAACTCAAACTCTCAATCAGTTTTCAATATATAGAAATTTTTGGAATATCAGTTTTAAACTACTTTTTAAATATACTATTTGAAATATGTAGTAATGCGTCATTAAATTTTGTGGTAATTAAATAGATATTTAAAGGGAGGAAAGGGATGTCATTGAAATGATTTTGGTCGTACCTTTATCATAAAAGGGATATAGAAGTTCAGAACGTATTTGGACAAGGCGATCAGGGCTGACTTGATAGGATGAGTCTGAATTCTTCATTTGTCGCTGTGAGTCATCTAAGATAGGAGCATAACGAGAATACATGGGATCCACTTCTAATAAATGAAATGAAAATTACACTTTTTTAACCTTAAGTATTATGTATATCAATGGTTATTGTATAAAAAGAATGTATTTTGAATATTTTTGCATTATTTTTATCTTTGAACTTATGCTAATTTTCACGTATATTTAAATCCTACTTTAGAACCAATGATCAATATAACCTAAATCGTAATCATAATTCTAATAATCATTATTAGAGATAGCAAAAAACTTGTTATCTAATCTCAACCAACGAAGGATATTCGCAATGCGTGGAGAAATGGAAATGAATTTTTTAAAGAGATTAACTCAAACTATTATTTTCAATTTTCACATTCATGTGAAAACGTGAAAGATATTATTTGCTAAAATGGCCGATAATATAAAATTATTTAAATATGTAAACTCAATAATAAGTATTAAATCGTCCAAATATTTAAAACGTATACAAATTAATATGTATATATCATTTATATTTAGTAAATAAGCGCCTTGACGTATCTTTATATTATTATCTTACTTTATTTCCAATGCAGTGAAAGTAAAAAAGTTTAATTATCACTATTCTCAATTATTCTGATCATTAATAATGTAGTAACCTTTAAAAACATTATTATAATAACTTAATATTTATCGTTACATAAAAGTTTGGAAAGTTTCATTAACAATAAATGGATTATTATACTACTTATTTGAATACCTACCTATTGTATTCTACTGCTATGCTTAATAAAATTTACGAGAAGAATTGTATTGAATATATTATGGTAATATTTAGATAACTATACATAATGGTAATAATTGCTAATTGTTAATTACCTATCAGGCTTGGATCTTCGAGTTGTTGAGAATTTCCTTCATTTGCGAATAAACATAAGAGCCAGATGGAGAAAGGCACGCCGAAAAGAAATCGAAACTTTCTCGTTTCCATTCTTAACTTAACTTTATCTCACCAAATTACTTTTATTTTCACAAATTTAACTTATTTAACTAATTTTAAATTCTAATTTACTTTAACAATAAAAGAGAATGAAATTGTTCTTAATTATAGTAAAATATTAAGATTCTGTTTTATATTCTCTGAATTGGAACACTTTAATTACAAAATCAACAAATAAAATAAAAGAGTCAATTAATAAAATCAACACCCTTCAAGTTCAAACAGAGTGGGGAGACTGAATTTTAAAACCAACGAAATGAAATTAGCAAAACTCATTTTAGACAATGAAATTTCCTTATCGTATCGGAAAGAGATAAAAAGTTTATCAAATTACTCATTTCTCACTTTCACGTATGAATCTATCGACTCATCAGAATCTATCTTTAATGATGACAAATCCAATGTTAAAAAGTATATAAATCTACTAAAGTTGAAAATACCAAATAAATGATTCCATATACCTATATATTTATACCTGGTATATGATATACTGGCGGTTCAAAATGAATATTATTAGTAACGAATTTCTTGGTAATAGAATGACACTATATTTATCAGTAAAGTCCTTGAATTTGCATTTAATTCATAAATATGCCAAAAAAGAGTAAGCGGCATGATTAATTAAAATGATCAGCTAATGGCATTTATATTTATTCTTAAATACTCACCATACAAACCATACGTAAATTGATAAATAGCATAGTAAATTAATATATAGATAATATAAATACATATGTAAACTTAAATATAAGTATTAAAATATGAAGAATATTTATGAATTTTAATATCTTGTTCAATCTAAAATTAAAAAGCTTTTCCCCAAATTCCTTAAATTCATAAACAAGCGTCGTTGTTGTATATGGCGTTTTTGTCTTGAACCTTCAATAGAATAATAGAACGGTTCTTCAAATGTGGAGTAATATACATTATAATGTATGGAGTGAAGCGCACATTTGAAATCATATTTTACCTCACGGAGTTTACCTGGTTTTTTGAGGGGGGCGATGGGGGATGACACGGTTGAGGGAATTTGTACCTTTGTTAAGATATGTTTTGAAAAGAGGAGTTGGGTGAATTTGAGGTGAATGGAGTTCTCTTCAGTTGACTGATCCTCCTTGGGTTCTAAAGACTTCTTCGCTCCAGCTGTCGACCACTCACTCTCAAACCCCCAACACACAAATATTAATCAAATTGATTAAGGAGGGATTAAATACGGAGGTTTTATTAAATAATAAGAAAAAATTACAACAAATCGCTACTTTCTCAAACGCGGCATCTAAATGTAAGTGAATTATTCATTTTTATTACCCACGCTAATATTTAATCTTCTGATTTCTGACAACAAATGGAAAACATTTAGCATTTATGATTCATTTTACTTAAAAAATTGAACATTATTAAATTTTAATTATTCATTAAATTCATATTCCTTTTTCTGTCAATGGGTCAAATATATTCAATATTCAAATATTCTCAAAAGTAGGAATTTATTGTAAATAAATAAAGGGTCAAAATATAAGATTAGATTATAACAATAAATAATTTTATATATTACTTAGATTCTGTACGCATACTTAAATAGAATATATGGTAAGTACATATTTACATACAATGCATAGGTACCTTATAAATTTAAATATTAAAAGCTTTTTATTTCTGGAGAGAGTTAAAGTACATTTGTTCTGTTTTACAAGTTCATTTTATTCGCTTATTATATTATATACGTAGATACGGAGTTAGTTAATTTATAATTTAGATATTTATTTAAATTCAAAAATAACTTTAGGTTCAAAGTTTTCTTTCCAATTTCCAAGTAAGATCAAAACTCTTGTTAACATAAATATCGGTCGCATAAAAAGATGTTTGAGCCAAACAAGTTGTTTTGCTCAATTGAATTATTCGACTGTTCTCAAACCCAAATATGGTCCCATTTACAGAAAATAATAATTTTAAAATATTCATCGGCAACTTTAACATCATGCCATGCATTACATACATATAATAAATAACTTAAATTTACAAGTACTTAACTATTGTATGTATCAAAATAGGGTATTGACGAAGGCGTTGAAGCTTTCAACGTTTTTTCACACTTTTGATTCCCCACGTCGTCTGAAGGAGTTTTAAATGTCATTTGTTCATATTCGTCATATATAAATATTCTTCATATATATTTTATATATTATGGTCCACAGAGGAATAAAGATGGATTTTCTCCTTGGTTGCGGAGGTTGAGAGAATTTTCCTTGTAATTACAATAAGATGTGAAACACGTTTGAGCTCGTCTCCCTCACGGATCTATTTGCGGAGGAGCGGAGTCTCTCACAATAAGGGAATTACCGTTAGTTACACTTCCTCTTGCCAATTGAACCATATATATATAATATATAGTGCCTATATGGGATCACCATTTCCTCTTCGTTACATTTTTTATGATGTTCAATGTTGGTGGATATGGGCAGAAGTTCCCAACATATCGTCTGCATCCAACACTTTGAACTTTTATGGTGAGTTCACATCATCTTCAACTACATCGAATCAAGACAGTTTGATCGTCTTAAATATTTTATACAAGAATGTATGTAAAAATGGAAAATTCGATGCTCTAATATGTATACCTACTACATAATACATATATTACTTACATAGTGTATCAAGAGTAGTAGAGTATATAAAAGTATTTTATAGTACGTACATAAATACATATCAGCATATATGGTACACCTTACTTGAACAAAATGAGTTTGTACTTAAATTGCTCTATAGCGGATTTTGACGTTTTATTCACACTTTTTAGATACGGTGAGTTGAAAGAATCTCCAAGAATTTCAGTTACTTTGCTAAATCATTCACAATGGGTAAGTAAAAATGGAACGATTTTAAAAAAACATAAATTGAGACTAATTTTAATCAGGGAAGTAATTTATAAAAGCTTGAACTAGGTGTAATTTGTATTTAATTTGTACTTAAGTATTAGATTTGTAAATATTAGATTTGTATTTATGTATTAAATATGTATTGTCTTGTATTAAAGGACGAAGTTGTCAGAATTGTATGACAAGGATGCCTTACGCGACATTGATTGCCACCATCATGTGCCTCGCTGGGGTTGGAGTTTTTTGTGGGACAATGTACCGCGGTGTGACCCTGACTCGACTCATGTTCGACGAGGTGTTTCACTTTCGAGTCGAGTGGCTCGAACCCGTTCAATTGGCCTTTGTCATCACTGGAGCCTGCATGGGAGCCCTGGGGTTGATGATTCTCTTCGTTGGGTGTTTGACGACGGGCGAGACACGAAGATCTGTATACAAAGCATGGAGAGCTCGTGTCGGCGGGCGGATCTCTTGTGCTGTGGTAATAAAATAAACCTAATCTTCCCTTTTCTGCAATTAACCTTCTTTCATCAACCGTCGTTAAATCCCAATTTCAGTTCATGGTCATTACCTACATTTTGGAAGTGGCCTGGCTGGGGATGTTTTGCGCCCTTGTGGTCATCACAGCAGCATTTTCCATTTTTTGGTCACTTTGTGCAAACAAGCAAGCTCCGTACGACAAAGACAATTGTATTGATTTCACACAATTTCGTAAGTTCTTTTTTCTAAACAGATTCTCACACAAGTTTTAAAATAAATGTAATTAAATATGAGCTGCATAAATATTTACAAATCCAATTATGGTATTATTATTATATTCATGTTCTAAATTCCATTTTACAGATTTCCTCTTTCCAAACAACACGCGAATTGAAGACATGAAAGTTTGCGAGCAGCAAGAAATCAAATTGTTTTGTAAAGACTATGTGGAAAGGGCTGAGGTCATGTTCATCCTTGCTACCATTTCCTCTGCTCTGGTCATTTTGAGCCTCGTGAGTTTTTATCCTTTGTTTCTCGTTCCACTTTAACAATTATTATATCCATTGTATTCTTCATACTCTGTGATAGATACTTTTATGAATACCATAAGGTATTCAGTACCAATATATATTTATATGGTATATGTCACTATGTAGTTATTTAATCTTATATGTATCATATCATAGGAAATTATTCATTGGGGAGATTTTCATTTTCTCATCATTTTTGTTCTACTTTTAGATCCATTATTTGATGTGTCTCTCTGCCAATTATGCACATATCAAAGACCATGAAAAGTTTCAAGATTTCCAAGAACTCCAATACTTCACTGGAGAATCCGAAATGACTGCTTTGGCCGGCAAAGATCGATTTTAATTTTTTTAATATTTACTATACGTCAGCTTCATACACATTTAACATTCGATATAACTACAACCTACGTTCCCAATCGATATTTAATCTCAATTAAGTTTAACTATTAGTTCTTGTTTTTTAATCCTGCTTATAAATTATATAAGAAGGGCTATGTAAGTTTGTTACGAAATTATTTTATTAATCGATATTCCAATAATATCGCTAATTTTATTAAATCTAGTGGTCTCAGACTCTCAGAGGAAAACGATGAAACTTGAGATTTCTCAATTACTTCCATTTTTTAGTAATTTTTTTTTACTTTGGGGGTTCGTCTTGGAAGTTGAGTTTGGTTGTCATCTTTGATGTTTAAGTCATTTTTTATCCTTCGTTGTTGGGATTTAATAAATAATTAAATCTCAACTACAAAAGTATTTTTCATATGTTTTTTCAATGTTAAAGAATGTTTGATTTCTTCAATTTTAAGAAACTTAAATTAATTATTCTTACATAATTTATTAATTGACATGAAGTTCTGCTTTTAAATGTTTTTTTTAATTTAATGACTAACCGATTACATATCGTTTACTAATGAAATAAATGTTTGAACAAATTCCAAATTTGAAATTTAACAAACCCAATCAATAATCAACCACAATATGCTTATGTATTAAACTGATTCCGTCCTAATTCTCCTATTGGAAAATTGTGAATAATATTTAAGATGAAGGGTTTAAGCTTTTATAATAATGAGCATAAGGTATATTGATATATCATATTGTTAACCTTTGCCTTTAATAATGTAAATTTTGTCATATCATGTCAAATGACTTTGGTAAATGTAAATTACAATCAACTTTATACTTGAGAAGAAAAATAGTTTTAAGACTCTCTAATTATAAATGTATACACTACTTATAAGGAAACTTTAAACATTTGCATTTTTGTACTAAATATGGTATTAAGCATGTAGTAATTAACTATGAGTACTTATTACCTTATTTATTAACCAATCGCATTAATTTATTTATTTGTCACTACAAATGGGATTTGGTTCTTTAATTTAATTTCTAATGTTATTTTTACGTTCCATGAGGTGTGTGTGATATATTAAATACATTGTCTCCCCTTTCGTCCAAATGCTTCCTATTTTCTACTACTTATAGAGTTTAAAGACTTTCAAAGGGTCATGTGCACCTTCACATAATGAGAGGGATTGAATTAGTTAATTTAATTATTTATTGTTTGCTAATGGATTGGTTTCGATTCCTAATGATGTTTATATAAGAGAAGCATTTAAATCTAAAATGAGTGAACAGGAAAGTGTTTTTCTAAAGTACATTTTTATTAAGCTGATTGATATCCAAACGCAAACACAATTGATACTATTACTCATATAATATATATTTAAATGTACTTTGATTCATCATATATGAGAATATTTCATTGTCGCGTTTAAATGAATATTAAACTTGTGTGAAAATATAAAATTGCTCTCTTTGTAAATGTTAAGGAATTGTGCGTGCAACTATTGTTAAGTAATTAAATATCATTTAATAAATATTGTCTAATTTATGGAGGTGTAAAATACAAAATAAAGCATTTTTGCCCAAATTCTCATAATACATTTCTTTTCCAACTCACTTCAATATTAACAAACTCACTAAATAAATTACAAATCTCTGAGCGAAAAATCTCCACGAGTAAATCAGTCTGGACTCATAAATAGAATAAATACATATACATCACTTATTCCCCAGATAAAAAACAAACTATTAAGTAAAAAATAAGTATATACTGGATTGGAACTTATTTTTATTTTTTTAATTTAGTTTAGAACTAAAATTACTTAAAAATGAGAACAATAACATTATAATAAATCTAATTGAGAACAGAACTCATGAGAGAATTAACAATGTGAGGCATGTCAACTAATTTCTTTCGAATGAATGAAGGAATTGTATCATTGGGTTTAAACAAAACTGCTTCTCCACCTTCTTTCACATAAACAACTTTCGCCGATGTGGAATTAACCAAAAGTTTGTCACCGTTGAGATATTCCACGTGAATGTCACCATTGGCAGTTTGGATTGCTTTCCCAACTCCGGCCAAAAGAGCTTGTCTCAAAATCTTCTTCCCACCTCGACCAGAAACAGAACCAGGTCTTGAACTCGTAACTGAAGTTTCATATCCATTCATCTAATCAATTAGAACCAATTTCATAAATATTTATTGTACATTCATCAATCGCTAAAAATCCAAGATTGTATTACATACATAAGACTAATAAATTAATAAAACTGTAATTTAGTAAAAATAAGGTTAATTACCGTTGGGACACTGATTGCACTTTGTGGTGAGATGTTTTCTTTATTCATAGTTGTATTTTCTCTTAAGGGTCTTTTGATTTGAGGAATCAACGGAGAAGAATTTCCACTTGGACGTCGACCAACAATAAGAGGAAAACATGGTTGTTGAGTTTCAGCTTCAAGAACTTCCATGGCAGATTCAAGGGCCAAACAATGAGATTCACACTTATTGAAATGTTCCCACATAAATTGAGTACTTGGATTGAATCTTGGACTTTCGGAGGAATCGAATGTCATTGAGGATCCGGAAGTTTCAGTTACAACAAATTTGTTCTTTGCTTTCGAAATTTTTCCACCTAATTAAAAAAATAAATGTAATGATTTAATAAAAATAAATAAAAGTAAAATAAATGATAAATTGTACATAGTAATGCTAATTACATTAGTAAGTATGAAATGGAAATTACCTTCAAAAAAACAAGCTTCAAAATCAGAATTTGGACCATTTTCCATTAGAAAGCATTTTGCACTTCCGCTGTAAAAAGTCACTTTTGGTGTTTTGCTTTTGACCAATTCCACAAATCGAGAAGCGTATGAATATTTCTTCCAATGTTTCTCTGGAATATTTTCATAATTGAATATTGAATCTGCTCCGTCTGTTGGCAAAGGAGGAGGTTCATTTCCCACAGGTGCACCTCTCCCTTTATTCGGTTGATAAATGACAATCTGAAATGTATAAATTCAATTTATAAATTTAATTCCTTTTAACATAACTAGGTTGAAATGTATTTTGTTAATTATTGAATTTATTGAAAAGATAATTTATAATTAAATAATAAAAGTACCCTCATCCCATCTAAAGAAATCCTGAGAACTTCGTTCACTCTTTCAATTCCTTCTTTCGTCTTGAGGAATTCCAAGCAAACTTCCCCGTTTCCAACAATGTTCACAATCACATTCTTTGTTTTTTGCCTAACAGGTCTAAGTCTTTTGGCGTTGATGGGCTCCATTGGAGGTTTTTCTTTCTTCACGGCCTTCTCATTCCCATAAGAAACTTCGACCCGATGAGAAGACATTTCACAGGGTTGGTGGCTCAAAACTTCTCTCATCTTTAAATTATTAACACATGGGCAATTGTCAATGTGAGAACATTGAGCACAAGATCTCCAGGCATGGCTGCAAGAACTCACGTTTACAAAAGGTCTGGTTTCACTCATTGAACAACATTGAGATCTCGAGCAATGACTCCAACTTTCCCCATACTTCTGCCCATTGGTGAGGTCAGGTGGAAAAGCCGGGAGCGGGGAATTGTAAAATGGGATTCTTTGTAATGCACTCGGCCCTTTTAATTTAGGATGGGGCGCTTGTGAAGCGGACATTGAAGGTGTGATTGAAGAAGCGAGTCCGGAGTCATAAGACAACCAAGTATTCATTTTACCATTCTCGACCCGTCTTTTGGTCATGAAGGGATGGTCAAGAATGTGATAGAGTTTGATTCGGTCCAATGGATTCTTTCTCAGAAGAAGGCCGATGAGATCTTTGGCTTCGATGGAGAGCTGAACGGGGAGATTCACTTCTGACATCACGACGCGGGTGAGTGTTGACTTGACTCCATCTTCGGCATCGAACGGCGGTCGTCCGACGAGCATCGTATAAAGCAAAACTCCCAAACTCCAAACATCCGTTTCCATCCCGTGAGAAGCACGTGTGGCAACTTCGGGTGAAATGTAATTCGGAGTTCCGCACATTGTTAGATGTTTCTCGTCGGGTCTGGTCAATTGAGTCGCAAGACCAAAATCACCTATTTTCTAAAGAACCAAAAATGAATTATGTTAATGGTTATTAATAAGAATTATTCAATTATTAAAATAATAATTTTTAAAATGCCAATGGAATGGTTTATTGTTTCATACGATATTCATGTCTTGTGTAAGAAGCAGATTTTCTAACTTTAAGTCCCGATGGACAATTTTATGAGAATGGAGATACAAAACGCCTTCAATAACTTGTCTGAAAATGTTTGAAGCTAAATAGCGAAAATAAAATACAGATCAATTTAGAAATTTGGTTAAAATAATAATACATGTAGGTACAATGATGATGTTTTTGTAATTACCTTCCTCTTCGGTTAATAATTTAACTTTACGAAGGTGCCTTTGTAATTCGCCATTATGACAGAATTCTAAGCAGAGATAGACGAAATCGTCGTCTTCGAAGAATGCAAGGAGTTCAAGAATTGAAGGATGTTTAAGACGTGAGTGAATTTTCACTTCTTGGTAAACTCTGTTTTCCATATTGGCCTCCTTCATCAATTTCTTATCAATCTAAATAATCATATTAAGAATGAAAAAAACATTGTTAAAGAAATTTAATTTTAAATATTAACTATATATTTTAAATACCTTTTTAATCGCGACTTCCACATTATTGTGTTTAGATTTTCCTCTGTAAACCTTTGCGAATCCTCCCCTCCCGATCTCTTCAAAAACTTCATAATCCTATATAAAAATAATATTAATACTTTAAATTTAAGATGCCAATTAATAATAATAAAGATAAATATTGTTTTGGTCAATTTAAATCTTTTACCTCGATTGATTCCCCAAATGCTCCCATGTTAAATATGGACATTTCACAGAGAAGGTAAAATAACGAAAATCATTTTCCTCACATAATATTATGGAAAGTGGGCTAAGAGTTGTACATATTTACACCATTTAAAATAAATTAGACAGAATGAAAATAAACCAATTAAACAGTTTATTAAATATTTAGTAAATTTTTAGCCGTTGGAAGAAAAGGGTTAAAATCGCGGCAAATGAAATTTTTCCCGGTTGGAAAATGAAAAGAACATCTCAGATTAATTCAGAAACTTGAAAGTTTTTTTAAGGTTGACAAACTCTATCCCAGCTATTGAGTAAAACCAAGGATGTTGCACGGTCCCTGTCCCTCGAATCGCAGGTTATAAGAAAACGCATATGATTTTTCTCTTCGGCCACCCCGGCCTTTGACTCTTCAAACTTTTCGATTTAATTTAATTAAAATAGATTTTAAAATTAAGATTTTTTATTCAGATTTTTTTACTTGATCACAATGAGGTCATACCAATCAATGAGAAAGTTTTGTAATGTTGCTAGACCCAAAATCCCCTTCGACGTTCCTCTTCCTGGTGTTCCTCAACCGATGTACAAAGACATTGAAAAGATTTCTTATGACACGGAACTCACGACCCTCAAGAATGGACTTCGAGTGGCAAGTCAAGAGCGATATGGACAATATTGCACAATTGGAGTGGCAATCAAATCTGGCTCAAGATTCGAGACTGGATTTCCAGTCGGAGTTTCAAATATCGCCGAAAAGATCGGTTTCATGGTAAATAATAACAATAATACTAGATTCAATATATATTGCATAAGCTGGAAATAATTGGGTATATTTTAATAGTACTTGTTTTTATTTTTTAGTCTTCAAAAAGTTATCCAAATCGAGACATCATCCTTAAAGAATTAGAAAAGTATGGAGCTATATGTGATTCTCAAACTTCGAGGTGAGAAATTAAAATCTACAATATATACAAATACAATTAATACTTAATTTAAATATACAAAATAAAAAATTCATTTATTCACATTATAATCCATGTCAATTTAACATTAGAAATAATCTTTGTCAATTTTTTAATATTTTAATCATCATTAATTTATAAATAGTTAAATATAAAATTATAATTTATATAATTATTTTTTCATTGATTGGCTGTAAGATAATGAGGATTATCACTACTGAAGAGTATAATTATTGATGTGCACAATCACAATATTTCAATTTCAGAGATACGACTGTGTATGCCGTTTCTACAGAAAGGCATGGAGTTGGTGCAATAATGAAATTATTAGCCGACGTTGTCCTTCGCCCCCTTATCACCCAAGACGAACTCAACATGGCACGACAAGCCATCGGGTTCGAATTAGAAGACATGGAGATGAAACCGGAACAAGAACCGATCCTGATGGAAATGATCCATGCAGCCGCCTGGGGCGATTCCTCTCTCGGCAATCCCCGTTACTGTCCAAAGGCCAACTTGGACGTGATCGGACGAGACGAGTTGTTGCAGTTCATGAAGCTCCACTTCACTCCTGACCGAATCGTGGTTGCCGGAGTTGGAGTCGATCACAAGGAAATGGTCGATTTGGCCAATGAGCACTTCAACCATGAAACGGCCACTTGGAACATCGAAGGGCTCAAGCAGGTCAATCCTCTTGGTTCTGACTCATCGGTGGCGAAATATGTGGGGAGGGAAATTCGGGTAATTTGGTTGTTCTTAATTAAATATTTGTTCAAGTGGAGAGGTTTCCAATCTGCTGATGAGGGAAAGTTCTCCACCCTCATGCATGATTGTCGAGTGGTAATAAGAAAAGCAAATAAATTCTCATCAACCACCAACTTAAGAGAACTCCTTTCAAATCACTTTTAATTAACATGTCTCTTCGAGCTTTCCCTATATTTGCTCAATTCACAAGTTATGAGTTGAAGAGGATATTAATTAATTAAAAGATATTCTCCAATTCTCATATTTGGAAATGGAGGATCAGAAATGTTTACCCTTCCGAAATGGAACTTCTTTTCAAATTTTAATTTCCTTATTGTTTCCCTTCAATCCCAAGGCCCTCTTTAAAAAATACACTTACGAGATTGAAATTTGAGTTTTTTTAATAAAACAAGTTTTGTTTTAAAGATTGAAAAGGATTTTGGTGCATTTAATGCTGGTCCGCTTCCGGTTCCCAATTTGGCACACATTGCCTTAGGACTTGAGTCGATTCCTCATTCAGACAAATCCTTCATTCCCGCCTGTGTTTTGAATCTTATGATGGGCGGCGGCGGATCTTTCAGTGCGGGTGGACCAGGAAAAGGAATGTATTCTCGTTTATATACAAATGTTCTCAACATGTAAGGCTTTTTTAATTAAGTCATTAATTCATAAGATTAATAATTAATTATAATTATAAGATAAGATAAGATAAGATAATTACATACAATGGGGTATCATATCCAATTTAATTAAGAAATAATAATTATATTTTTATTTATTATAGACATCACTGGTTATACAATGCAACGGCTTATAATAATTCATATGGAGATTCTGGGCTATTTTCAATTTACGCGAGTGTTCCTCCAGCTTACCTCAAAAATGTGGTCAAGGTGTTGGTGAAGGAATTTGGGAAAATGAAGGGTCCCATGAGTGACGAAGAGTTCAATGTGAGTATTAATAATGAACAACCTTCTTTATTCGATTCCCTTCAATGTCATTTATTTGTCTAATAGCGGGCCAAGACGCAGCTGAAGTCAATGCTGCTCATGAATTTAGAGTCAAGACCTGTCATCTTCGAAGACATTGGACGTCAAGTCTTGGCGACAGGCCATTACAAAACACCGATGGAGTACATTGAACTGATCAGTACGTGAATTAATTTCCTTCCTCATAAAATTAAATTAAACGGCCATTAGACTAATAGAATGGAATCGATAAAGTCTTCATTTTTCCCTCTTCAGGCAAAAGGTATTTTCTTCTCTATTATCTATTGTCATTACGGATCCAATTTTCATTCCTTTTAGACGCCGTGGAGAAGGAAGACATTCTCGCCCTGAGTCGCCAAATCCTTAGCGGACCGCCGTGCCTTGCAGCTCTTGGGAACCTCAAAAACCTCCCTTCATTCGAAGAGATCCAAGGAATGTTCCGCAAATTGTAGTTTCTGACTTAACGACGATTAAATAAATAAATTGTGAAGAGTCAAAATAAAACATTTTTTTCTTCTCTGCCGATTTTCGAAGTAGAGTCGGATTTAAAGTTTATGTGAGAGAGATTTAGAACGCATTTTCAATTGGTCCATTTATAATAAATACATCCTTCTGCTACCGTTTCCCATTAGCTTGACTGGTGCGGTGAAGAATGTTTTGAAACTGAAGTGGAGAACCTTTCCCCTTTCGCTCTTCATTACCAATGGAATAAAGAATGGACGGATCCTGATGATCAAACTCAAAGATATAAACACCATATATTACAAATTAGAAGCACATGGAAGTTGTATCGGATAAGTAAATAGACAATCCAATAATTAAAGATAAAGATTTTCTCAATTCAAAAATCATATCCTACATACTAAACATACAGTTATAATACTTGTTTATAATACGTGCTATTGTATATATTATTTACTTTAAAGACTGTTGAACATTCAGCAGATTTACGATTTATTTTGATAAAGTCATGAAATCACTGATCTAATCGTAAGTATTTAAGGATCTTTAACCAACATATTACAGTTATTACATAATGAATGAATGGATCTAGAGATTAAGTTGAATTATGTATGTTGTGTGTTCATTTGTAGGCAATAACTAGGCATTTAAGCATAATCTCACCCTCATCCTGAGGGAGTTTGAAGGGACAATAAATGTTTAAGTTGAGAATGAACGGATCTCTCAGAGTCGAGAGCGGAGCATGAATAATGGATCGGGTATTGTAAGTATATCTCTGGTCCATGGAACTTTCCATTCATTAATTAGCTCACTCTAATAATAATTACTCGTTATTTGGATCCCAAAGGGCCGTGCGAGATTTCCTCACACTCTCCCTTGGACGTTGAAGCTCCTTAACTGGATTTGGAAACCGAGACAAGCGAAATAGGAGACCCTGTTCAATTAATACTCCAATTAGCTTCAAACTTCCTCCCTTTCCTCATTAACTACCAAGAGATTTCTTAGAATTGTTAATGGCTTCTTAATCAACTTATCAATTACAGATTTGCCCTCTCTCTGCCTCGACGGAATTATTAAACCTCTCGGTCCTTAATTTACATTCCTCATTCATAATGGAAATATCGTCTGTACTTGTCTTTCTCTATTAAATACATTCTACATCTTTGTTCCAATCTGTTTAATGTTAGACAAACTTTTCATCAACAAATTAAATAAGTGTCATTATATCACTAGTTCCTTATATACCATAGATTGATACAGAATGCAGATTGATAATACATAACATATTATATTTATATTATATAAACATTCATAAATGAGAAGAAGTCGATAAAGCTTAAAAACGGGCCCGAGTTTAACTAATTATAAAATTCGATTAGCAAGCATTAACCTTTTCAATATTTTACGATTTTACTCTCAAATACACAATTAATACAGTTTATAAGTTACAGATTGTTGGCATTATCATATCTCACAAGAAAATTCAATCCGTAAGGGTCATAAGTACATGTAGTTACATAGGCGATATTATTGGTACATGACAAATAAATGGTTCGCATATGAAAAATCCACTTGTTATTGGTAATATATGTAATCAATGCATATTACCTTGAAAAAAAACCGCTAGCCCAGTCGTTGGCATTCTTAGTTTGGTTAATATGTTTAATAAATGTTAATTATTTAACAATATGATGAGAAAAAAAGCTGAAATCACCTAAAATTGTCAAAGTAAAAATTGAAGAAACTGAGGAAGAAATCGAATATATTGACGCTTTCAATTACTTGACCAATTTTGATGTTTGTTCAACTCAACCGTCAACATCAAAACACCTTGTTAAATACCAGAGAAATCAACAATTTGCAATCCAACAAGACTTTGAACTGGCTGAAAATATTGAGCTCGACAAATGTGATGGAATTGGGCTTTTAGATGATGATGATGACGAAGAAGAAATTGAACATGATACAGACATTGACATCAAAGAATATAATGGGTCAAATTGGGCAATCTATTTTTTTATCAATGAACTGTCATCACCTGAGGAATTGATCTCCTCATGCCGGATCTCATTACACGATCTGAAAAACAGTTTAGCACTAGAGAAGCTAACCGAACTAGGCGGGTCACCATGGCCCGCTACGTTGTCGAATATAGCAATGCAAGAATAAAAAAATGGGGGATGCTCCCTTCAATAGTAGAGTTACCATACGTGCATACCGGAATATTGACTTTAATTGTTCGTCTCGTCTCTGCTATCATCAACAAGTACAAAGGCAAGCTTTATGATTCTCGTCTGCATCAGAAAATTGCGGATATCGCTCTCACAAGAATGAACAAACGGAATCTACTTAAACCATTATATGAGAATGCTCGAATCTCCAACTTAATATGGCGAATAGCAACAGAAATGGATCTTGTGAATTTTCCTTTGCTTAATCAAGAAGAAATATTGTTTACTCTATAGTAAAAATATTGTCAAGTGGCACCAATTTGAAATGAAATGCTTTGGAGGGTGGTTCTAAGGGAGGTTCTAAAACTAGCCAGGATTTATATTTGATAAAGAAA
>JAQGBZ010000589.1:0-28833 GCA_034687125.1 Neelides folsomi
TCGAAAACACAAGAGATATTCATAAGAGAAAAATTAAATAAACGCCCTGTCCAAATCCAGAGCATAGTCCCCTGTATGGTATGCTATTATACCATATATATATAGATAGATAGATAGATAATAGAAAATGTCTGTATGAAATGAAATATGAAATTTATATGAAAATTTCTTTAAATCTATTTTAAACAAAACAAACTATAAACATTTTTGTGCAGTGCTATAAGTTAAGAGCCTGTGTCTCACTTTAATTGCGTTACTCAAATAATTATTGATTTTTATTATTTTATTTTGACTCGATTGTTTTAACCATATAATTTAAAAACAATGTTTATTTGGTTAAATTGGTTTCTAAAAATTTACAATTAATTTTAATGCTTTTACCTTTTATTAGCATTACTATCGTTTAAATTACATTTAAATATACATATATTATTTGTATATAAGTAAAGATATAACTTATTGAATTTGTTTGATATTAGATAATTTGCATCCATTTAGGATTTTTCCCTTTTATTAATTTTGTAAATAAGCGGATAAATCTCGATAGCTCTACCATATATTTTATTTTCCAGAATTTAATTATATTTTTAATCAGATTTACTTCGTGTTTAAAGATGAAAGATATAACGAAAAAGGAGCTAAAAGTGCGAATTGATAATCGTATCATTCAATGTTCATGGTATTTAAATTATTTACATTGCAAATATGACTTTATGGATTAAGAGAGGATGAACATAAAAAGATAATATGAGAAATCTTTACACAATTTGCAATGATATTTCAAAATAAATATGATATTTACGTATATGCAGCTATATATTATATATATATAATGGTAAGATGAGTATCTAATAACAATATTTAAAATAAACATTAATATCAATTTTATGATGTGAAATGAAATGATTAATAGGTGTTTATGGTGTCTCACGTCCGCTCGTGTCAATTTCACCTTAATCCTTATCTTTTATGCAAATATACAATACATATACGAGTATTTGTAGTCGCTTTCTGTTAACATTTTTGATTTCATCCATTGACTAAATATTGTACTTATTGTTAGTTCATTTCATAACCAATGTTATATCATAATACCCTGACTAAAATTTGATTTTTAAATAATTTTTAATAAATAACCCAAGTTTTCGAATTGACCCAACATTTAAAAATTCATTAAATACGAGGAAACAAGAAAATGAACAAAATCGACACTTCTTCATTAAATCTTGAAACTATTGAAGAATGGTCCGAGGATTCAGGGAAAGATGAAAACGTTTACACAGTGAAGAGATTGGGGAAATTGTCACTGGAACTTTGGGATTATTCAGGAATTCACTACTCAAATACGTATGTTAACACATTTTTAATTGCCCATTAAATCGACATTTATTTATGTAAAATCTATTAATTGTTAATGACAATTTCCCAGAAAAATTACTATCTTTAAGTATATGAATTTGTCAGGGAAATTCAAAACTCGGTTAGTTTGCTATGTGAAATAGGGAATATTTATTAATAACTATGTAATACAAATAATTAATGCTATAATTTAAAGTTTCAGAGTGAGTAAAAACATATCTTTAATAAGCGTCGGGTTCTTTGGTCCTGGGAACGAAGAAGCAGCAATGTACAATGTGAACCTCATTTTGGAAAAATTCCAAAACAAAGAAGAAATTGCTTGCCATTCAGCGAAAGTCAAAGCCAAACCAGATCAAATATTTTATGTAGATTTTGGTGGAGAATCTGCGAATCTGCAAAGTGGAATTTGGTACACTCTGAAATTCCGTTTAAATGTAACTGAAACATTAATTTAATCAAGCAATTAAATAAAAAAAGCAAATACCATATACATAATTTTGAGCCTATGTTGAGAATTAATTTTTCTGTCATTGTTAAATTTAAATTAGTATTTTTAATGTTCTAAATGTTAAATTTTATTTTTACTCGTTTTTATATAAACCATTTTCTTTTCATTTTAATAATTTAATTTATGATTGGCTAAAACAAATTTTTGTCGGAATAACTATTATTTATGCTTACTAATCAATTATTAATCGAGATTATTATTTGTATGAATTTTTATTATTTATATATGAATTTATTAAAAAATGCTAATAAATCTCAACTGTTACTATTTCTTTAAAGGGTCCGTCGACATTACGAAGCGAAGAATGTGAAAGATTTACATTTTGTTCTGAAGGAGATGTCGAATTTGACTTTTTCATCGGTTCACAGCAAATGCCCACAATGACTTTTAAATTACTTTAAGTTAAACTAAAACCTCAAAAATATGCAAAGAATATATCTTTTGTTTAAAATATTTGTATTGTTCAAAAATATATCTTCTGGGTGAAAATTATCTCTATAAATAAATTGAGGAAAACCAGGCTTTAGAAAATATTTAGAATTTAAAAAGACATTTTATTATTATCCTCTAATATATTAAAAATATATTAGAGGATAATAGAATAAATAATGACGTATATTGTCATTAGGATAACTCCCATTTTTCCAGTCTCCAAACTTTGGAAAATAAAAGTTTTTTTAGATAAATATATTTTTCTCATTTCCGCTTAAATGGTAAAAGATTACATTACCTATACCTACTATATGTACATTATCAATTCTTATAAATATAAATTTAGGGAAAGAAAGTTGAAGTTTATGCCTAATGGGATATATAATGGTGAGATATCGATCTGCGCCTTCCACATTGAGTTCTGTCCAAGACATTTCCTCAAATTCGTCAGGTGAGAGATCCGTTGCTCCGGCGACGTCGCCCGCTCTCCTCTTCACTTTTACAAAATTCTCACAAGAGATTCATCAGGTGGGCGTCACAAACAACGCATTAAGAATTTTTATTAACTTCTATTCTTTAACTTTATTATACTTTATTATATTGTATATTTTATGTATTATTTCGTTATTCTTAAAAGGCGTTTCTCTGTAAACATATTTAAATTGAGAATTGTTTGGGGATTTTCAAAAAATGAAATTGTGAAGAGTTGAATTAATTTGTGGGAAACTTGATTAATTTTTTGGTTAATTGGCGTTAATTAATTAACGAAACATTTTTATTAAAAACCGAGCTGTCATTTATTACACGGGTTAGAGGCGGATTTTTAAGTCTAGGTTTCAAATGGCCAATAATAGTAGTGAGGCCAGTAGGTGCGACATGACAAAGGCTGAAATTTTATAAAGGTAGATTCATATTCAGCTATTTAGACATCTTTTAATTTGTAATGTTTATTATAGAATTTTGATTTTCCAATTTCAATATTTTAAAATATTTAAATAACATAATTACTAATTAAAATAAAATATTTTTATTTAGCAATGGCAAGGAGGCGTATTAGTGAAGGGAATCTAGGAAGAGCTTCGAGAAATTGCTGGGACCAAACTGAAATGAATGAAGAAGGAACTCTATTGAATCGAATTCTCGTTCTCGTTGTTCTTCCACAGCGTCAGGGCACGACGTCGTTCACGATCCTTTCGCTCATCTTGAAGGAGAACTCGGCTGTTGAAGTCCAAGCTGTGTATTTGGCCCGTCCTTTAGCCACTAACTCGGAAGAGATGAGCTTGAGGAGAATTCGGGTTCCGCAGATATTGAGAAACGCCGCAGCCGAAGTCACGGACCAAATTCGTCAAAGAGCGGGGAGAAGAGGTATGGGGAACTGTGGGAGATCCGTTAGATGAAAATCATAGCAAAACAATTTTTGTATGGTATTACCATTTATTGATATATTAAGTTGATTATTTTTTTGATATTAAAATAACACAATATTAATAATTATAGTATAAATATTAAAAATTAATAAAATAATAATAGCATTACAAAAATTATAAAAAACGAGCTAATAAAATCATTGATTTGATAAGGTTTAAAATTTAAATTTAATTACTTAATTTTTTTAAACAAATTTGATTGTAAATTTTAATACATAATTATTAAAAATGATGATATTTTTTCGCATTCGCATTACATATTCGCATACAATTCGAATCAAACGGACCATTGCATTGATTGAACCCCTTAGCCCCATCCCATTCCCATTTAATGTATAGCGGTATAGCACGAAGAAGATTGAGCTAAATAAAAGGTCGACCACATTCAAATTTGCTTCCCTATACTTATTCATCTTTTTCGTTTTAATTTATTTTCCGATTTATTTTATCAGATTTAAATTATTTTAATAAGATGACATCTAATTAAATTTTGCTTGTTAAAACGGTAAAATACTATTTATCAAATAGAACAATAAAAATCAACAAGTCAGTCATTTTTAGTACTTTATTGCCAATCATTATAAAGAAGGTAAAATCAACAATTTTTCTTATAAATATACCATCATTTGTGAAAACAATTTTAGAAAAGTTTTGCTAATAATATATTTAATTAAAATGCATTTAAAATCATTTTTAATTAAAGGTTAAATGAGTGAGTCTAAAGAAGCTGAAATGACTGAAACTGAAAAAACCGATAGTGCAATCAAAGTGGAAAAGAATGAAGAAGTTGACGAAGAAGCAAAAGTTGAAATTTCATTTTTTCCTCCAGTTTACGTCCAAAGATACAATCGTGTCTCGAGGACTTTAGAAAATCTTATTGCTTCCGAAAAGGAAAAATTCAATTCAGAAGAGACTTTTACAATCATGGAAGTTGGATGTGCAGAGATGAATTTGACAGTTCATTTGAAGACGATTCCCGGACTGGAAAAGATTATATTTCTTGACATTGATGAAGATTTACTCAAATACGTAATTATTATTAAATAATAATTAAATTAACATATAAATTATGTTATTGAAAAATATATTATTTTACATAATATAACTGTACAATGAAACAATAATCCTTTAATTAAAATATCCATTTTAATATTTAATAGCACAAAACGAATGCAGCTCCATTTCCCACCGAACGTTTACGACCTCGGAAAACTCCATTAAAAACGGAGATTTATGCTGGATGCATAACGAAATGCGATGAGGAAATTTTTAATGTCATTCCCAAACTGAAGGGAGTGATTGGAATTGAAATCATTGAACATCTCCACTCGGATATTTTAACCGGATTTGTACGGACGATATTTGGACTTTTGTGTCCATCGATTGTCATTTTGACAACGCCAAATTCTGAATTTAATTGCGTTTTCAATCTTGCCCCTGGGAAATTTCGCCATTGGGATCACAAGTTTGAATGGACAAGAAAAGAATTTGAAGATTGGTGTTCGAGAATTTGTTCTGATTTTCCTCAATATCAATTTACCACTGAGGGGATTGGAGAAGGAAAACCAGAAACTAAAGTTTATGGTACTGTATCTCAAATGGTGATTTTTACTCATCGGGAAGGACTCATTGTTCCTGAAGAATCATCAAGAATTGAAAAATATTCTGGTAAATTGAAATTGTGTTTTAACTATTTAAACACTGACGAGATTCTTTAATGGAATTATTATAGTGTATAATGGCCATTTGATTTAAGATTACATAATAATATTTTGATGTTTGATTTCTATTTTCAATAGATATTTTACAAAAAGACTGCTACAAATTAATTGACGAATACAACTATCCTTTTCACATTGACACTATGACAAGAGCTGAGAAGATTTTAAAAGAATTTACCTATTTCGCTAACAGCTACTTAATTACCAATCAAGAGTTGTACATTGTGTATGAGGAGTCGAATGGAGTGTTTTGTGATGTAATTGAGTTTGGTGTTGAAGAAGCTTGTAAGATTTACAAAATGCCCGAAGGAGTTACTCATAATGAACTCAGGTATATTTATCAATTATATTTATTTATATATTTATTTAACTAAAATATTAAAATCGACACTTAAATGACATTTGACTTATTGACTTGCATATATTTAATTTTTAGAGAAGCGCTTGAAGCGAAATACACATTCAAAGAGAACCAATCAAATGAATCCGTTATTGTAATTCCAATACCATATTCGTCTGATGAAATTGAACCTGAAGATGACATGCCGAATATAACCAAAACTAATTTAAATCAGGATATCATTGAAGAGTGCTGGGATTAAATTTAATTTATAAATTCCTTATAAATAATCTTTATTTTTCTATTCAATTTATATAAATCATTATTAATTTGTGATTTGAGACTAATCATATTTATTAGATCCTAAAGTTATTTAATTGTTTTTGTTATACTTTAACTACGTTATAATTGATTATTAAATTATTATACTATTTATCATTATTATCAGTATGATTTAACATTAATATTTTTGTTAGTACATTTCATTACGTAAAGGCAATAAATAAAAGAATAAAAAAATTCAATTTTTGCTAAGATATTTATTCATTCTTCAAGTAATAAATAAATAAAGGAATTCATTTACAAAAAAATTGAGGGGTAAAAAATCCTTACTAATTATTAATTGTATAAGTATAAGTCAATTGTATAAGTTAAAGTATAATTGAGGATATTGAATAAAAGCAAAGGTCATTTTTAAATGGTCTTTATAAATGGTCGTCGTTATAGAAAGATGAGAAAATAATTATTATGCGAGGCTAAAGAGGGCGATGTTCAAAATGCAGCGAATTTGTTGGGTCGACGATCCATACGTATGATATAGGGAATTCCCCTTTGGAGCTTCGACTCGACGGCTTTATTTGAGAATGCTCTGCGACTAAAGAAGATTCATCAAATTGAGCGTTTGGGAAATTGTTTGGTCAGGTCGGCGACAAGTTCAACAATAGGTAACTTGTCATTAATCTTAATTGCTTTTTAATATCAAGCCCAATTTTGCGATTTTAAACCATAATTTTAAACCATTCTGTAATTTGGGAACTTTTTATTTAATCATTTTTAATTCCAATTCGAATTCACACCAAATTACCATTTTCTCCATTTCTCATTTCATAACTCGCCATGTTTTTTATTCTATCTGAATAAATTCTAAGAAATTAATTTATTTTTAACTAGATTAATTAGAATACATTTTATTAAATAGTTCTATTTGGTATGTACAAAAGAATTATAACTAATCTTTTAATTCATTTAAAAAAGTGAACGGTAAGAATATTAATAATTTTCTTATTTAGGAAACTTTATTTGAATTAACATTAAAGTATAGAAAATAAAAATTTCAATTTAATTTAAAACAACACATATTATATTTAGACAAATGAATGTCAAATTAAGCTATGAGTTGGATAATTAATTGTCGATATACTAACTCTTTAAATAGTATTTAATATAATTTTAATTTACTTTAAATTCTGCATTCTTAATTTCAACTTATGTTTAGTGAAAGTATGAATTAATAAAATATCTAATTATTATATAATAAATACAAAACTAACTTTTATTAAAAGGTTAATTTTTACAAATCTTATATTTAATTCTTTATTTCCCAATATATGAACAATATTTTATTTAATAAATAAAAATTGGAACTTTTTTTGAATATTAAGTAATCGTGTATTCTTTCTCATTTTGACAATTGTGTTAACAAAATAACTTAAAATTAAACTTTTATTTATTAAAGGTATGGATTTGGTAAAGTTGGTTAAAGAATACGACGAATATCGAATCACAGCTCATTTTAGTCTTGGAAATCGGGACTATTATGAGGATGAATACGTGATTCATCGAAATAAAAAGAATCTGACATTCTTCGGCATCTTCGATGGTCACGGTGGAAAAGAAGCAGCACAACACGCCAAAGACAATTTGTTTAAGAAAATTCTTTCCAATCTCCACATAGACATCCGGGATGACGTGTACGACGATGACGATTATTCCTTCATGGAAGCAATTAAAAAAGGATTCCAAGACACCCAAGAATCAATGTGGGATGTAATTCGTAAGTTAGCAATAATATGTTTTACAAACATATTTTATAGTTTTCACAAACTTAAATAATTAACTATTAATTAATCGATCCTAAACTATTAATTAACTAATTGCATATCTACTAAATGTCAGAATGATTAACAATTTTTTAAAATATGACATTTACGTTTGCAGACAAGTGGGATAGAGGAAGCCGAGATTTGCCATCGACATCTGGAACCACCGCAAGTATTGCCATTCTCCGATGTGACAGAATAAATGGAAAGAATTTGTACAAGATTTATATTGGCCATGTCGGAGACACCAAAATCATTATGGTCAAGGAAGATCATGGAACACAATGTTGGACTGGACTTGAACTCACCACGGACCACTCACCTAGAGATCCCACTGAAAGACAGAGGATTTTGGAAATGGGTGGAGATGTTCATCAAAACGGTCGGGTGATTTGGCGTAGACCTAAAATTAATCACGGATCAACCAGAAAAAACTGCGAACTTCCTCTTGAAGCCACCGAACCCATTCCTTTCTTGAGTGTTTCTCGAGCTCTTGGTAAAATCATAATATATTATAATACAAATGTAGATAAATATTATGATTAACTATTTTATACATAGTTCTTAATTTTAAATAGTTTAATTATGAAATCCTCGATTATCAAATATTTAAATTTTATATTTTAAATAATTAAATTTAATAGAATAATTAATTGTTTTATTATAGGCGATTTATGGAGCTATTGCCCTAAGACCGATGATTATTTCGTTTCTCCAATTCCCGACGTCTCTGTAATGGAATTGGATTTTGCCGTACACAAGTGTCTCATTCTTGGAACGGACGGTCTTTGGAACGTTGTGAATGTTCAGGAAGCCACCGACACTTGCAAGATATCTTCCAATCTCAATTACCTTCGCAAGTTAAAACCTGAATTAAAAATGCGGGATGTAGAAATCGTCCCAGCATATCGCTTAGTTATTGAAGCATTGAAAAACATTAAATTAAAGAAGATCAGAGCTGACAACATCACAGCAGTGACGATCGAATTCAAATTTGCTGAAATGGAAGAAAATCTGGCCAATTCTGACACTCAGTTGGTTCCTCAAGTTTCAACAGCACCACAGACAACATTTATTAAACCATACCCAAGACCATTAAAGAAACCCACAAGGATTTCTCCAGGCCCAGAACCTTTGAAGACTGAAATTCTGGATGAAGATGAAATCAAAGAAGTCGAGACAAGGAGGAAATCTCCAAGTTTGCTTCGACCTGCGATTCTAATTCTGCCCAGTTCAATTGAAAGAACGAGACAAATGAACAACCAAGTGATGGTCAATGGGACAAGTGGAATGAATGAAAGTTTTGAAAGGAAAAGAGGTCGACCGCGTGGAATTAAAAAATTTCATGTGGGAAATGATGAAAGCCAGGTTGATCCGTTGAGAGAATCACCACCAAGAGGACGAGGCAGGCCCAAGAAAGCATTTAGTGTAATAATCTAAGCTATATAATATTAATGGAATTTTTCATATTAATTATTTTTCATATATTTATATCAAAATGGAGATTTTTATTAATTTAATTCTCTTCATAGGAATCGGATGTTCACTCATTGTTAGAAAGTGACACGAGTGAACACGAATTGCAGATTGATGAATCTGCAAAAAATGCTGATGTCCCGAAGAAGAAGCGCGGAAGGCCATCCAAACACAATGTGACTATTAATGATGTACAACATGATTCTGAAACTGACACTTCTGAAGTTACCTTCCAAATGGACAATCATTCAAAATTGAAGGTAAAAAAACGTGGGCGACCGCCAAAATCCATTGAGATCGCAAATGACTCGGACTCAAATCAATCGGACTCTCTTTTAAAGAAAAAGCGTGGTCGACCTTCCAAATCTAAAGAGCCAGATTCTGAATTTTCTCATGACCCGGTGAACATAAAGAAAAAACGCGGACGTCCTTCAAAAAGCAAGGAATTTTCGGGTGAGACAACTGACTTTGAGACAAGCATTTTGGAATCAGAAGGAGAAACTTCAATGAAGAAACGCGGAAGACCCAAGAAGAATAAAGAAATTAATGAAAGAGAAGTTAAAAATGAGAATTCTGAAGATTCTGAAAAGTTTTCTTCTGAAGATGAATACGGAGTTCCTACAAAGAAACGCGGGCGTCCGAAGAAAGACAAAACCAATAATTCTGCTAATAATGATGTTTCTGAAAGTGAATCTAACATAAGTTTGACTAAGAAGAAAAGAGGACGACCTTCAAACAAAAGTATTTTGGCTGCTGGTGGTTCAATTCGAACTTCAGAAGGGAAAAAGAAACGTGGTCGACCTTCAAAGGCCAATTTGGAAAGTGAAGGAATAGATGTTTATGCATTTTCTGAAGAAGAAATTGAAATCCCGAAGAAAAAACGTGGTCGACCATCTAATAAGATCAAAAGGGGGCCGGGCAGACCTCCGAAATGTAAGGATCAAAATGAAATTGGAACTGAAGAGAAATATAATGAAAATTTCGGAACTCAATCACATGAAGTTAACCATAAATACTCCGTTGAACCAATTTATAAAATTTCTTTGAATATAATTCCTAAGAAAAGAGGACGACCAATGAAAATGAAAGATAATGGGAAGGAGAAGGAAAATGAAGAGCAGGAAGAAGAAACCGAAACTGAGGAAATCAATCCACTCGATATTTCCATCAGTGGGAAAAGACAAAGAAAGCCACCATTGAAGTTTAAAGAATTTTCTGATTGGGGAATCAGCTCAGACAATGACTCACCTCTTCATAAAGATCAAGAGAATGGATTGAAAAAGAAACGCGGACGACCGGCTAAGACAAAATCCACTGAAGTCACTGAAAATGAAGAACCTTCTGCTTCAACTTCCACTTGTGTAAATCTTGATGAAACTTTAGAAATTGTGAAGAAGAAAAGAGGAAGACCTTCAAAAGTAGCTGTAAGTTTAAAAATGTTAATTAATTAATTATTCTCATTATGATCGATTATTTTATTGAGTGAATTTATTGAATCTAAATATCCATGTTCTTAAATATATTATTTTATTTGAATTATTAATTAAATTGAATTTATAATTTATCTTTTTTAGAAAATGAATGATAGTATGGCCGACGAACCATTGGACGAAGACACAAACGAGATCGAGAACAACGTTGAAATTATTTCTGTCCCTGAAGAATTTCCAATTCCTTTGGAAACTCCCGAACCAAAAGAGAAATGGACAGGGGCGGAGATCCAGATTTAAACAACGCGGAGATCAAGGACTTAATTTCTTAAATTATCAATTTAATTTTATTTTATACATACATGGAATCACAGTGTCTTCTTCATGTCACTTTATTAGTAGTTTAGCTTATTATACAAGTAATTACGATTGTAATTAATTTCGATTAGACTTATTAATTAGATTTTACAAATTAAATAGATATTGATTATAAATATTTTACTCTCATGTGAATTTACTGTTTATTTAACCAAAATTATTAATGTAAAGGAAAATAATGCGATTTTGTAATTAAAATGAAGATTGTGGTTAGTTTTGGACATTTTTGAAGGGATTGAACTTCATTAAGTGATTGCAATCTTTAAACTGATTTTTATTTAATATATTTTAGATGTGTAAAGATTGTAATCATAGATTTTTAGATTATCGAAATTTAGATTTAATTAAAAAGTATTTAATTAAAAAATTAATTTTTTTATTATAATAATAATAATATTTAATTAAATAAAGAGTATTTATGATCCTTTTTACATCACATAACTTTTTACATAGTATATGATATGAATACATGGTTTACATGGTTTATGATATGAATAAATTAACAATTAGAATTTATTTACTTGTTATCTTATCTAATTTTTATGTCAATTACTAGATTGTTGTGATCTTGTGATTAACTATGTTAATTAGATCTTTTATTGGATATTTCATCACACTTATTTTATATTGTTTTACTCTTTTTATGTTCCAATTCATTTATTGAATATAGTATTAATATTGTTGAATATCTATTAAATTATTTATGATTTATTACATTATTTAAATATCTATATAATATACCTATAATTTGACTAACCTCTAAAATCAAATGTAAGGCTCAATAAAATATATTTATAAAGTTAGTATTATGATATTTGAATAAAGATTTTTAAAGACAATCTCACGTTTTTCATTTTACTCCCTGGAAATACATTCATATCTAACTCATCCTATAATCGAACAAATCTTTAAAATGAATTAAGTTAAATTATATTATATTAAAAAATTAAAAATTATGGTGCTTTTTGTATAATTTTTTTAATCCAAATAATCTTTTAATATCAAAATTAGCAATGATTAACAAAGTCGATGAATTGGAGGCTTTTGAAAAATATCTGAGAAATGAGAAACCCAAAATTGTCGTTGCAGAGTTCACAGCCTCATGGCATGTACATTAACATTAAATGGGAACTCGAGAGCAAAAAGTAAAATATACTGAAAATCTTACATTATAATATAGTTTATTCTTAAATTAAGGTTAATTATACAGGTGTGGTCCATGTAAGCGTATGAGCTCCTTTTTTGACAAATTGAGCGAAAAGTATCGGCGCGACGGGGTGTTTTTAAAAGTCGACGTTGATTACTGCCACGACATCACAGAGATTTGAGATTTAAGGAATGCCAACCTTCATTTTCTTCAAAGATGAAGAAGAAATCTTTCGGATCCAAGGAGCGAGAAAAGAACAACTCGAGATCAAAATGAATGATTTGATCAAAGTAGTTCAAACTGCCCAAGGACACAAGCCAGAAAATCTATATGGGAGATCAACAATTTCGAGTCGGTTGAGAGAACGCGAGCGGGCTGGCGGGCGGGCATGGAAAAACCGGAAAAAAATCGTCACTCTCGTCAATGACATATCAGACCCACTAAAGTTAAGGGCGTATTCTTTCCACGATGTCGTTGAGTCTTCATCGTCGAGTTCGAACCAAGAGGAAAAATTAGCATTGGAGAAAGCAGCCAAAGAAACCCTCAATGTGGATCATTCGAAGCCAACGGCTAACATTCGTGTACGCCTTGCTAATGGATCCCCAATAATAATAATAATTAATTAGTTGAAATAATATTTAATTAAACGATTTTATAATTAATTGTTTAAGTAAAACATAAGAGGTTATTGTAATTCTTATGACTTATTGTGGTTTATGATTTTGTTTAAATGGAACTTGAGTTATTAACAGTTAAATTGATGTTTTTTTAGAATGAACCTTGTAATGAACCTGGACCAGCAAATTGTCAAAATCCGTGAATTCATCTTTATTGCTCGTCCCTGTTACGCTGATAAATTCTTCGCCCTTATGTCAGCATTTCCCTCAAAATAACTCAGCGACAGACCCACAATTGAAGAAGCAGAAATTTCCGATACAACTCTTGTACAAAAATTAATTTAATTTGTAGAATTAGTCTACAAAATCAGTCAATCAAAAAATTTCAATTTATCCATCCAAAACACTTTGTTTATTACTCACAAAGTATTCAATATCGAATAAATGCAATAATTTTTAAATATTATAAATTCCAAGATCATTAAAATCAGGGAAATCATTAAAATTAGGCTTAGGTATTTTAGTAACAACTTTATGCATATTATTTGGTAAAGTTTAAAGTACAGTTAGGGGTGTTGTATAGTTTGGTATAGTATAGCACACAGTACACACACATTAAACATGTATGTATTATGTAATAGTTTAAGTTTAATACAATATGTACTATATGCAATAATGTATTACTGATGATTAATATTGCGAATTTCGGTAAAAGTTAAAATTAATATTTGTACAATTCTTTGGGAATTGCAAAATCTGGGACTTCATTCTTTATGACCTCAAACCAATCTTTCTTGTCCTGACCGTAAATGGTAATAACTTTGAGCGATTTGGACGAAAGGACGTTTTTCAAGAGGTCAAAAACAACGCTGAAATATCCTGGAGCTGAAAATTAATAATACACCATTTTAAAGTTATTTTTTAAGCTGACTCATTCATGAGAAAAAATTAGAACATTATCCATTTGGAAGTTTTTTTAGCTTTTGTAACATATTTTTTCAATTCAGATAAGATAATCCTATACAATTTTAATTTTGCAAAGGTAAAATGCAAAATTATTATATATTATGTGAAGAATATACGAATTCATAAAACTCAGGTTCATAAGTAAGTTAAATTCACAATTTAAGCGTTAGCTGTGCAAAAATGATGTAAATTACCATTAATAACAATTATGCTTTTTGCATAAAGAGGGTAATTGGTCTCCAACAACCGAGCCAGGCTGAGCATGAAGTTGACTACTGTAATCATAAGAAAATGTTAAAATGGTGCTCTTAATTTTAATGAAGATTTAATTTGTGGTATGAATATTTTGGGTCTATTGAGAAAAACTTTGGGAAACCTCTGATTGATGCAACATTTGATAAAGTGAATCCGTCCATGTTGACAATCCCAATTCCTTCACCAGTTCCATTCGCAATGGCCGAATTGAACAAAGTTTCCCCTGCACTGAGGAAATGTCGAAGAAGTTCTTTTTGATAGCCATTACGGAACGCATGACGAGGATTCCATTGGCCAATTGGGAAGTAAACAACTAAAATGGCATTCATTTAAATTTTTCATAATGTAACAATATTTTTAAAGATATTCATTTTAATTCTAATTTACCGGGTGATCCTTCTTCAGTGTAGCCAGTTAAACGAAATGGATATTCCTTACGATCAAATCCAGACTTTGGCTCCCAACTGGCTAAATTATCCAAATCATTCACTCGTCTCCAATCCAAACTCTAAAAGTGCCATTTGAGAAATTTTATTATATTCAAATTATAAATTGTACTTATTCCAGCCCGGAATGCACGTGAGTTTGAACGAACCGCTAAAATAATATTGAAAATGCTACATGATAACTTGAACAAGCGTTTCCTGGGCCCAACATATGTATTTTCAACAGTATTTTAGCGGTTCGTTCAAACTCACGTGCATTCCGGGCTGGAATAAAGTATAATAAATGCCCATTTAATTGTAGAATTAAAAATTAACTATTGAATAAAAACCATACTCTTACTTTTAGTAGCATATCACTCGCTTTGTCAAGATCATCTTCAAAATCTATAAAAATCTCAATGTTTTAAGTTGCTCATTAATCAGGTAATTGGCCTTCAAATAGCATTTAATTAGTATTAATTTTGTAATTTTTAGCATTAAACAACTCCATTTTTGCAATATTTATAATAAGCAATAAAGGTTAAGATATAGCGGACAAAAGATAAAAGTTAAGTTTCACATGTTAGCCAGTTTTTGAGAAAAGGTCTGAACTTGACTGTCCAGCTTCTTGCATAATCCTTCAACTCGGGAATTGTGTCTTTCTCCAATACATGGTTCTTGAACTGTTCAATCAAAATTGGTTCATTTTAAGAAGGAAAAAACTTTGTGTAATATTCCTTTATTATTCTTTTATTATATTTATAATACATATAAATAAATACTGATACATAGATATTTTAAAGCTACATAATTTAAATTACAGTAGGTAATGATAGACAGTAATAAATAACTTTACTTAATTCAAATTAATTTTAAGTTTTAAGTTTTATTAGTAACATAATAATATGTATGTACATAATATATTCAATATTAATTTAATTTACCTCGTCAATTCGGTTATCTGGGATTAGATGTTTACTTCCAAAAGCGTTAAGTTCTCCATTTACAGAAATGTCTTGACCCATTGAGAAAATCAAAAGTATGAAACTGGCCAGATTTTGCCAAGAATTCATTGTTTATGCAAAATTAAAGCTTCCTGATGGTTTAAAAAAAGACCTTCAGCTGGTCAAGTTTTACAGTATTTAAGAAATAATAAGTTTGCTATTATCCATATATCAGTAAGTATATCACAATAGACTATAGGGTTCTTATTTTTATGAGATATTTCTTCTTTGCAAGTTGGTTGACGAATGAGGAAGATGTTAAGACATGATTTGAGATACTTTCAGTAATAGCAAGATACAATAAGATCATAAGATACAGATATACCCAAAGTGACGCGTTCTGCAAAAAAAACAAGCTGAAGCGGTCAACGATACAAAAGGGTTGAATGAGAAAAAAATGTGAACACGTTTTGGAGTGAAATTAATTATCCAAATATATTCGCACGTGTGTACGTGTGTAATGTTCGTTCTAGGTAAACTGCTTCTTTGTTTGATCCCTTTGTGATTGTCTTTGTGAAAGAATCACAATCATGCATTAGCAATTACAATAATGCATTGATTGGACATTCCCATTTTTTACATTTTTTAATGTACCTTTCGTTTAATTGTGGTTTGTGAAACTCCCCACTCAATTGTCAATTACTAAAGTTGCTAAAGTTCAAGATCAAACCATCATTGTATATATTGTATATAAAGATGATTAAAGACATTTTTCTAGCCATCACTCGATAAATCATTATTTTCACTATACGATCAAAGTGTTTAAGAAGCTCTCCTCGACATATTCAACCAAAAGATTTTATTTTTTATCTCACTAGCACCAATTTATAAAATAGCTACACTTTAAAAGATTACCTACTTGTAATCATTGATATTATTACATAGAAATACTGATTTATCATGAACTTTGTACTCGTTTTATTATCCAAGTCAGAAATGAGTTATTTTGTATCAAATACCAATAAAGTAATTTGAAAAAAAAACAGTCTAGAATTTTTATGCCTACACTTGTAATATTATATAACTAGCTGCTCAACTTATTCTATTAAATTAAATATTCAAAACGCATGGCATGCAATGCAGCAAAAAATTAAATAAAAAATTATCCAACAAATTATAAGGTCATTTATTGTTTGTAACATGAACATATCTAATAAGGATAGGATGTTTAAAGGCTTTTTTATTTTAATTTGTGTATGTAATTAAAGTTAAGATTAATCTTTATTAGCGATTAAGATCATATAGAGGTATTACAGATATTTTTAAAAAGTAATTAGATATTAGATACATGACAAAACGTTAAAGATTGAATCAATATAATTTTAATACTTCAAATGGTAAACATTTTATATAACGCATGAACCTGAAGTAAGAGCACAGGATCCATAAAAGTGTGACTAACAAAATTCATTACAATTTGTTACGCAAAATATTTTTTTGCACAATTTGCCATGTCAATTTTTTCGTGTCAAAAACCTCGTTACAAAAAGTTTATCATACTTTTTATCACAATTTTTTCGTGACAAATTTGACACTGACTTTTTCGTGTGTCAAATTCTAAGGAAATAATTTGGGTAACTTTAATCCGATTTTTTTATCAATTCGAAATGTCAACCATTAAAGACAATTCGTTTCTTGCAAAGAAAATGAAGGTAACGAAGAAGTCGACGAGGTCTAAAGCTGCAAAGAAAAGGCTTCATGGAAATCCAAAATTGGAAGACGAGAAAGATGGTGAGGTTGGGAATTGTGGATCCCGAGCAAAGAAGTTCCCCCAGGACGCCCCACAAAATATTTGAGCAGTGAAGAGACCTCGACCTGACATATTTTTCATAAAAAACTCAGGCTGGTCAATTGAGGTAAACGTGTCACCCGAAATACACGTATTTCCCTATACTGAATTTACCCCCCAATTTGTCCAGTGCTTTTACTTCAGGCTCATATATAAAACTTATCTGGTACTACAATGGGTTATATTTATTCACCGAAACTCAAGTTTTTCGAATGGCAATTCGTTGTTTCTTGTTTTTGTTTTGACCCTACGGATTGAAATGTTTATAGAATGTAAATAATGTTAGCACCCTGAAAATTTTGTTGCATATCATACATGCATTAATTATGAAGGTTGTAAAAGGATTTTTAAAGATTTTGATTCAAACTTCTAATTAAGATTAGTTAAGGTTAAGCCCGTTTTTGCGCCATATCCTATTCTATCTAAAGTTTAGAAAAAATAATCCAATTATATTGTAGATTAATTGAATTTTTATAGGCATTTCATTATCACATAAAATATACTGTAATGTGATATACATTGAATTCCATAGTATTTACATGTATTGTGTTGATTTTAATAATTGGATAATCATAAAATGATAATTCATACTAAACATCGTCTCAAGTTTCATCTATAATATTTAAGAATAAATAAATACACATGCACACATTAAGTTAACTATTTTTGATGGGAATATTTCTTAAAGCTAATTTTTTATTATGACTATCTATTGGTATATATACTTACTAACATAAAAGTTAAATAATTGTTATTGTTGGTCAATATTTATTATTATCAACGGATAAATAATTCATATTTTAATTTATAATCAGATTCAAAGAAATGTTGATAAGCTAACTGTTTGCTCCATACAAAAAACATAATGTCTTCGAACGTTGAATTTCCATCCAGATATTCGTTAACGAGAAGAAGAAAAATGAATGGAAGTTTTACTTTGAAATCTCTCCCTTTGTACCACTCAATTATTTTTGAATTATTTACAGGAGGTAAATTATAAAATGTATTAAATTCTCCAATTGAAACTGATGAATTTTCTCTCATGATTCCAGTGACAAAAACATCATCAATATAAAGAAACTTCACTTTTTGTTCAAATTCCAAAATTTCTTCAAGAGCCTCTCTCGTAATTACATAAGCCATGCCGCTGCAATAAGTAGGATAAACATCCAATGGATATTCTTTGTAATTCACATTTGTTTTTGTCCTTTTCCTCATTGGAGGATAATTTTCCATTTTATTACAAATTATCCTTTCGTTCCGTTCTATAAATTGCGATGAGTTGGTTTGGAGGAAATTCAGAAGTCTGAAAATGTCCACAGAAACGTCGTCGTCTGTTTTTAAAATGAAGTCTGCATTTGGACAAAATTCGGAAACCCAACGATAACCCATGACATGTTTATAAGATAAATTTCTGTAATTGTCGATGAAATTTCCAATAAGGAGATCTTGAGAATCTTCAATTTCGTTTTTAATTGGAATCGAATTTGAATTTTTAGGTTGACCAAGAAGAAAAATAAGCCGAATATTCCAATTTTTGAATGTTTTTAAAGAACCCCAAGTTCTCCGAATGGCATTTCTCCGCTTTGAATGACTTCTTGCAGAATTTATGAAAATGAGAAGAAACTTTTCATTTTCTGACTTTTCGAAATCACACGACTTTTGGTTATTTTTTAAATATTTAAAATTTTGAAGATTTAACAATTTAGAACTTTTAGATTGATCATTTTGGCTATAGTAAAAATTAAACTTTGGTTGTGTCTTAGCATTCTTCCATATATTATAAACGAAGATCAGCGTTAGAATGCCACAGAAGAAACTCAACTAAAATAAATTTTCTAGATGAGAAAGATTATTATAATTCTGTTAATTAAAAATTTTAGTAAAGTATGATTAAATAACTTACGCAGTTTTTTAAGTTGTGCTTTTTACGAAAAGGATAAACTTCCACCATTCTCAATTAATGCACATTTTAAAAATAAAGTATCCTTTTAAATAATTAAATTATTTAAAATATTTTTATTTTTTTAATGTAAAATTCCTCAGTCAGCCCAAAATATTTTTTTGACTTTATTTTAAACTGTTTTATTAAAAAGAAAATTAATAAAAGCTTCTTATATAATGTATAAAATCCTTATACGAAAAATGTTTATTGAGTATAAAGCAGACAAACCAGTTTTGTGAATAATCGTGAGCTTCATTTACTTGTTCAACAAGTTTCCCCCCAAAGATGAATATAAATAAATATCAGTATCAGTATGATATACCATAATAACCAGTCAAATTAATAATCAAAAATATTTTGTAATATAAAAATGCATATGTTAAATATACACATAGTATGTTAGTAAATAGAAGACAGTTGGAAGTTTAAGACAGAATATTAATGGGAAAATTATTAAATATGCAAATCATGGAAAGATACAATATGTAGAAAGAAATATATCAAATAAATAAAATGTGTTTTATTCACAGAAAACTCAACTTTCTTTAACTAAAAAATCTCGTTCCTTAAATTAATAATATATCCTTTTATCTAACGTACATATATCGTTGTTTAATTTAAAAATGATCAAAAAATTCATCCAAATTAATAATTTTTATATTTGTTGAAATATCTGATTAAATTATTATTAAAATTAATTATTTATTAAATGATCAGACGTTTTAATTGCCAATTTAATAAAATATTTACTATTTATAATTAAATTTCACAAGCACAGGATATAGTCTATCACTTTTTAAACGAATAAATAATTTCATTCGAGATTCTTCATAATTAATTGTTAATGAACATCCTGGGCTCGCATGCTTCACTCCAAAATATCCCGCAGATACTTCAGCTGGAACGACTCTGCTGGATTTTTCTGATCGGAAATTTACAATTTCCCAATTTCCAATGTACATCCCAGTCCAGACATTTCCTATAAAAATTATTTTTAAAAATAGATTAAATTTTATGTTCAAATTTTTTAAATTGTTTTCACAATTCACCAAGATTTGCAGGAGTGTTATAAACAAAGTATTTTTCATCTTCACTTTCAAATGAAACTGAACTTCCATTAAATTGCTGACAATATTTTTGTCTTTCAGACCAAGTCATCTGAAAATTAATTTTTATGATTATAAAATTTCTTAATTAATAAACATGTAAGTGGTATATTTTTATATTTTTTATTCATAAAAGTAAATGTGATTTGCTAAAGAATGCCTAACATATTGAGATTAACGAACTTGGTTATATTGATCAACATAGTAGTTTTTATCGTTATACTTTCCCAAGTATAAAAGTCCTGGATTTGAAGATTTCCATTTAGGATCCAATGGCCCAACTATTAACCAAAGATTACACGTGTAAAATCAAACCAATTTAATGCATTCGATAATATTTTAGTTAATAATATGCTGCAGATTTAATAATTAAGCATTAAAAAATTATTCACTGGTATAGAATTTGATATGATGAAAAAAAACTAATTGATTACTTTCAAATGGTGGCAACATCCTTTGAACTTTTGGATTTGGAGCATTTTGATGTGGATTTGAATTTTCGTTCCAATTAGGATCGCTATACAAGCCTGAGACTTCCAATTCATGAGATAATACTCCAATGATGCATAATGCAAACAGATAAATAAACATTTAAATCAAAATGTTAATTTTACTTTTTTCAAAAGCAACTCAAATATTGACTTGTAAAGGAAAGAATAATGATAAGAGAATTTTGTATTCTAACACAAAACTATAAGCACATTTATTTCTACCATATATTACATTCATTAAATCAACAAAACATTCAATTAATATGAAATGAACATTTATTGCAGTATTAAAAACAAAAATTTATTATTGTTAAACTGAACTTTAATTACAGTTCAATTATTCTTAATTTCTTCAGAATATGATTCAACTTTTAAGAATTGGAAAGGATGAAAAATTTACAAAAATTTAATATTATTTAATGAGTTTAAATCATATTTATTATATAATATAGTCATTTATATTTTATCATTGTGAAAAAAACTATTCCGTGTGTTATCTTGAATAGAATTAACGCATGGTCATAATTTCCTTTTTACTTATAATGAGACATGAAAATAGTTTCATGATCGATAAGTGATAGTTCATTTGTATAGATATGGTTTATTTGTTGCATTCACAGCTCCTCACTTATCTTCTGTTTCTGTATACGAGTACTCGTAGTCGTATTTGATAATTTAGAATTCCATGCCTAGTCCGTGATGATAATTATATTATGAATTCATCAGTCAAAACTTCCAAATGAGAACATTAGCGATAAATGGATGGAGCTTATAAGTAGTGATTGTAAAATACCATTATCGAATCTCATTACCTTAATTGCCATCATGAATGAAATGAATGTTGTTAATCATTGAGCCACTCAATTTGGTCACTTAAATAACTCAAATAAGCTTTTTTTCGACAAAATAAATATTTTTTCGCACAAAATGCCCGTTAATTTTTAAATTATTCTCAAACGTTAAGTTTTAAATATTCATAAAAATTCAATTTAGAATAACTTATAATACTGATAAGGTAGCTTATTATAGATTGTGTTTAATAAATAAATTTTTGAATTTGTTCATTCCTGAATCTTTCAAATATATACCTATTAAATACGCACAAAATAAAACTTAGCATTTCTCGGGTCGGTTCTGGTCGCTCGGGTGGGTTGATGAAGGACTAAGGGTTGTAAGGGATAGAGCGGGGAATAAGAACACTTTTTATGTAATGTGGAAAATGGCTCACACACTCTGGTCATTAACTGTGATTTATAATTTTAAAGGCATGAATATTAGTAATAAGAAAGTGAGTAAAGTTAAGTGTAAGAATAATTATAATTTTATATAATAATAATAACCATTGAAGATTTAATCTTCGCACTTGGTAAAATAAGTGACAAGATGAAGTTTTTTATACTATTTTCAATATATGGTAAAATTATTTTCAATAAATAATATTAAAGTAATTTAACTTTTTTAAAGGTTATTTAATAATCTTTAAGTTTATTTAATACTTATAATTTAAATGTATTAATTGTGTTTTGTAAATTCCAGTATTCACAACATTTATTTCGGGTTCCTTTTCACTGTTACCTCAAGCTCATCAAGATGGGATTCTTTCTCCATTTAAAAGCTTTGCTGACATCACACTATTCCATTATTATTTACCAAAAGAAGTGGCAAAGGCGACCTTTGAGTTTGCTGCCTTCATGGATAGGCCCCATTGTCAATCTAGACCAGTTTACATGTAAATTACAGTTGTAGTTCAAATACAAATCTTAAATATTTAAATTTAAATCTTAATTATTTAAATTCATTAAATTATAATATAAATATAACATTTAAACACTCTCTTTAAAGTTTAATTAACTTTTGATCTTTTTAAGATATTTACAACACGGGTCATATCCGGTGTTTTCGCCCGACAACTCAACTTTTCCACCCAAATATCACACAGGGAAAGTTTCTCATTATTCGCTAAGGTTAATGACGGAGAGTGTAACGCTTAAAAGAGAACCAAGTTTAATTTCCGTTTTAAATCCTCTACCTGGCAGTTGGTTTTCAGCAGCATTTTTTCCAAATTGGGATCAGCACATGAAACAAGATGTAATACAAACAATTTCTTACAATTAGTACCAATTAATTTTTCTTTAATTTTACAAAATTTATTAAAAAAAAATCTAAAAAAAATCCGGATAAAAAATTCTAAATTTTGAAATTCAAATTAATTTTTAAAATAAGTAACAATGATATCTTTTGTGATCTAGGGTTTAGGTCATCGGTGTGAATACAGTATTGCATCAATTGGATTTTGGACTCAAGTCACAGAGATTAGAAACATTCCTTTGAATACGCCCACGAGACTCAGAAGTGACGAGCACTTTACATATTACAAGTAATGATGCTAAATATTATATTAAAAATGATTTAATGTAAAAAATAAAAAACTACCAGGGTTAGAGAAATTATAAATCTATAATGTAAGAATGATATACTAGTATATCTTAATAAAATAAATTTTAATTGATAGGTTTTACATTCCGAATGGAGTTTGGGAATTTGATCTCAGAATTGATTCCTGCACTTTCCAAACTTCTCATCGCTTTCCAGAAACTCAATTTTTACCAACGAATTCTAGTTTTAATTCCAGTTCCAATTCCACTTCTTCGATCCATTGCATCAAGAATGTTTTCCTGAGACCGAGAGCTTTACCTGAATATAAATTTATAGACAACCGAAAGACATTCCTTAACGATACTCCACAGTCATTCTTTTATCACGAGGAAACTCTTCCATATACGGATGTATACTATTACATTCTTATAGAAGCCGAAGCTAAAGTTTCCTATAACTTTACCATTAACATTCGTGGTAAACTTTTAAATTAATATCTAGGTACAAATGTACTCTAGTTCAAATTCGTTTTACTAAAATTGATTATTTTGGAGAATTTTAACCATTTTCATTTTTAAATATATATATATATCTAGAATGCCCATCTCAGATAGTTAAAAAGAACTTTATATTCGGAACAATTAAAAATTCTCAACTTGGGAACATGAAAGAAAATGCATTTAGATTCGTCAATCGAACACTTTTGGCCAGTGAAAGAATGAAGGAGATGAAATTGAAAAATTGTTCTTGTGTTCCGATCTTTCCTTTAACGCGGATTAAACATTCTCAAGACTTCTCTGATACCTTTCTTATTGAAGTATTTAAAAATATTTTATTGTTGATTTCACTTAATATGTTCATGTTTAAAATATTATTTTTCAAGTTATTAATTGGTTCTTTCAACAGGGAAATGAAACATTTACCAATTGGATTGTTTTGACTGATTTAATGCCAATTGGAGTCTTTTTCGAACTTCTTCCATATATTGACATTGGTGGAACTTTGACCATCATTGTTCATCTTGACAGTGGTGCAATGGTTAGTAAATTAATTAATTGGTTTGGTTTAATCAGTTGGAAAAGAAATAGTCTTTTAAATTCACTAACATTGTTGATATTTTTTATATTGAACTTTTTTACTAAAATATTATTTATTATTTTACTTATATTGATAAAATTGAATTTTAATGAAATGAATATTTTTCATTTAGAATTTAACTACTCAAACAGTAGAAGTTTCTTCTTGCATATCAACTGCGAAGCCTTCCAAAGGTCTTTGTTGCGCAAATGAAACTTCGAAGCGATCTTGCTGCCAAGATGGATTGGAATTATTTGTCACCAACAACATTTCTTCCATTACAGACCAAATCTCCATTCCATTTCCTGAACCAGAAACAATCTTCATTTCTTTCCTCCTTTCTTGCTACTCCAATGGGTAATTAAATTCTCATTAAAAAACTATTCTTATTTTCATTACACCAATAGGATAAATTCTTCATTTTATTTTACTTCCAATTTTACATCAAAGACCTCAACAAATTCTGTATAATTTAGTATAATATTCATTATTTTATTATTTTTAATAAATTAGGTAATTATAATAATAATGATTAATGTAGGATAAAGGTTGAATGCAATCAAAAGGAGTTTTTATTGTCTCTTGATATTAAAACACATCCTTGTGCTTTTACCTCGACACTTAATTCCACAAATGCTATTTATCCTTGTGGAGAATTTGGATATTGTCAAGAAGTTCACGATGGCCAATTTTTCTTCACGGCTTGTCGATGTCTCGGAGGTTTAAAAGAGATACATAAATAATATGAGAACTATTATCTTATTAATTACAATAATATTATAATTAAATTAAATATGGCTTTAATACGTTTTGAAGGTTACCGAGGATGGGGATGTTCAGATGACACTTTTGCCATTGCTAAATATCTCATGGTCCTTACTACTTTGTATCTCACATTGAGCAATTTGTTCTTCATTCCTGCAATCGTTCTTTCAATTCGTCGTCGACTTTATACCCATTTTCTCGTTTATTTTGCAACGATGGTTTCTTCTGGCCTTTACCATGCGTGTGATCAGGAGCTTTATGGATATTGTATTGCTCGTTATAATGTAAGTTTCAATGAACACAAATAATTATATTTTTAATTCATTACTACAATATTTAATTTTCAAATTCAAGTAAATTTTGTGTTTAACATTTAATAGCCATTGATGTATTTTTTAATTTTCCAGGTCCTTCAATTTTGTGATTTCTTTTGTTCCATTTTATCATTTTGGGTGACGCTGATTTCTTTGGGGAATACTCCAACTAAATATGATTCATTCCTCTATATGCTCGGAGCCGTCCTCATTGCAATCGGCGTCGAGAATAATCGAACCGGGTTGATGGTTTTGCTCATCCCTTTCATATTCGGCCTTGGAATTCCCCTTGGAGTTTGGGCAAACCGAAGTTGCCGAGCGGGGAATGTTTTAGTTCCAAATCTCAATTCTATTCTTTTATTCCTTCCGGGTATTTTTCTTGGAGGTGCTGGAATCATCCTTTTTGCATTTATTGAAACTGAAGAAAATTACCAAGTAATTAATATTTGATACTTGTAACATAATTAATATACATACATTCTAATTGGTCAAAACAAAAAACATTGAAAACATTTTGACTAAATTAACAATGAAATTATGATTTGTTTTTTACATAGTATACACACAGTGCTTGGCATATTATCATTGCCTTGTCCCTTGTGTACATCATGCCAAAAAAGAGAAGTGAAACGGAATTTGAAATTAGCGAAGGAAACTTAGGAACGAATGGATTGGCGGAGTTCACTTCTGTTAACAACTACCAAAGCGTTGAAACTCCCGGGAGTGGCCCAGTTTTTGTCATTACTTCCGAATTGGATCAATTAGTCGATCAAGAAACCAGATGAGTTTTTGTGCAATAAATAATGAGTCATTCCATTTATCCCATATACCTACCAATAAAATGTATACACCATGTCATTTGAAATTAGTAAATTAATTTAGTCATATTTTTTGTTATACATAACTATTGTCGTTTTGAACATAATTAGCTAAAGGTCATTTTTGTTTTCAAAGCACATTGCTTGAATAATGAGCCATATTACAGAATAAGCTACGTTTTAATATTAATTATTGGTAAAACAAAGATAAAATATTTTACTAATATAATTTTATTTAACACGTATGTGAAAATTATCTTACATGAAAAATTGTAATAAACAAGTTAAAATTTTGATTTTTATACATTTAAATATATTAGTAGTGATATGTCACACAATTTAATAGACTGACAATTGTGAATTGAAATAAATTGATTTGAAACATTGATTTATTTAATAAGATCTCACTTTACGAAAATTACCTTCTTATTCACTTTCAGAGTTATTTTTACTCGTGATTCAGACGACTAAAAATGTTTACAATCTTCGAATATTCAAAGCTTGCTATGTTGTTTCATGTTTACAAATACAAATGTTCTTATATATAGAGTGTAGTATGAGGCTTTGATTGATTGTGAATAAATTTTGTGAATAAAAAATATATAAATTTAATAAAAACATAATTTAAAATTGACTGTTGAAAAATCAAACATTTTTCAATTAACTTTATGTCAACTGTTAACTTTAGTATATATTACATATATACTCACACAAATTATATATTGTATTATCCATTAATTTTTTTGCTTTATAATACATTAACATTTTCCCAATATAACTCTTCATAATTTGTTAATTACTTACAAATATTGAATCATATAATAACCGCAAATAAATTCATTCGTTTATAGTATGTAAGAGAGTCAAGACAGCTTTTAAATAGGGATTAAACAAGTTGTCATTATTATGTTCCATCACGTTTACTTTACATATAGTATAGGTATACATATTAGGTTTTAATAGGTATTTTAGTGCAGGATGCGTCAATAGTTGTTTTATTTTTTATATGATTGTCTATTTATAAAAGAAAGCAATTTCTGACGCACCCTGTACTTATACGCAATATTCGACTCTATATTATGTGTAAAGCAAGAGTTAAAAGATCAAATTCTGGGGAACTCTATTACATATCAGATCATGCCAAATTATGTGTCTTATTGTGCTTATGGAGAAGCAAAATAATTCAAAAATTTATTAAACTGCACAACTTATAACTAGGGAATCGATTTAAAAACATAACAAAAATTATCTTTTTTAATTTTATTCGAATAGTTGAAAAATTTAATTGAATATTTTACCTATGTTACCAATTTAAATTTGAATCTTGCATAAGACCAATAAGACACATAATTTGGTATGATCTGATATATTGATAAAAATGTTAACACTTAAATCGCAAGGCCAACAGGGTTTAATTTAGATAAGATGATAAATAAGTTTCTAGAGTTGGACGAATCCGAAGTAATCTTCATTATAGTCACATGTTACGCACTTGAATTTAAAACGGTCATTTTCATCTCGTGGTCGGAATTCCATATATTATTTACCTAAATTCTTTCCTTTCATTTATTTGACTCTTGAAATTGTCTGAAATTGTTCATTTATTTTAGTCCAGGGGAATCAAAAATGTCTGAGAAGAAGGAAGTAAGCGGATATAAAGTTGGAGGAGTTGAGGAAGCAAAGAAAGCAAAGATTTGTGTGGATTTGCGGAGTGACACGGTCACGAAACCAAGTCAGGAGATGAGAACTGCCATGGCCACAGCCCAAGTGGGAGATGATGTACTCAGGGAGGATCCAACAACTATTTGTAATATTATAAATGAATAATAAAACGATTGTTTATAACAATTTTGTATTGTAATTTATTTTAAATAAAATAGGAAATTGAACTAATCCATAATTAATTTATTTTTACATTAGACATTGAAGAGTTGATGGCTAAGAATCTTGGTAAAGAAGAAGGGCTTTTTGTAAGTTCAGGAACAATGGGGAATTTACTCGCTAGTAAGAACCAAATTTAATAAATTAAATTAACTAACTGTACATTATCTGTAACATAATAATTTGCGTATCGTTTGATTGAGAAAATTGTTTTTTTCCACAGCACTGGTGCATTGCAACAATCGAGGGTCGGAAGCAATTGTTGGAAGCATGAGCCATCAATTCATGTATGAACAGGGAGGAATGGCACAAGTAAATCGATTTATCATATACCCAACAAAAATAGGTTATATTAATAATTAAACCATTTAAAGGACATTTTGATTTGCTTAGTTCGGAGGCGTTCAAGCAAATCCTCTCAGAAACAATCCAGATGGAACTTTTGACATTAATGAAATTTTGCGGAATATTCGAGCCGATGATGTCCATTTTCCCAAGACTTCTTTGATCGGAATTGAAAATACACACAACATGACTGGTGGTCGAGTTGTTCCTCTTGATTGGATTGACAAAGTGAAATAAGCTCGTTTAAAAATATACTAAAATACTAGGTCAAAGTCCAGGACGCGGGCCTGTTTCGGGCAACCATTGCCCGTTTTTGGGCAATGTTGCCTCAAAAAGGCAAAT
>JAQGBZ010000590.1:0-28828 GCA_034687125.1 Neelides folsomi
CTTCATTGTAGATGGATATATTTAACATAAATCGCTGATGTTTAAAGATTTTTATCTTTAATCACATTAAAATGGTTGCTCATTAAAAAAAAGAAAGATACTTATGGCCCTCACTGTATAATGAAATTCAATAAGAAGGAAAAGTCTCTAATATCTTGAAAAGGTTGAAGCAGTGAGATAAACATAAATATCGTAATATAATAAATATCGTACTTAAATATTATTACGACTCAAACATATATTATTTCTTGCATGTGTGTACTATATATATTGTATTGTTTACAATACAAATTCAATATTTTCAATATTCTAGAAAACCTTAACATACAAATAATCATCCTTACAAATAATTATACGAAAATACTAAAAAATTATTATAGAACATTGTATTTAACTGACATTGTATCTGAATGTATAAAGTATACTACATTTGGCATTTAAAAATGTAAAAATTATTTGAAGAATATTATTTTAATAGTATAAAAGAAAGTTAATAGTTATAAAGGGTGTGAGTTAAATGGGGTTCTTTGAAAAGTGGATGAAAAGTGAATCACGTCCGCTTTCTCATATCCATCCAATTTACAGGGAAAATGAAGTGAGTGACTTGACTTCCTCCATGTCACGCAGTCCTTCCTTTAATAATAATAAAATAGACGGGTTCGATACTTTTATATGTGTATTGCTTTCTCTTATAAATCTCCAACATTTATTACAAATAGGATATACATACATGTATAGGATATACTGTACACAAATATAATGAACGAAGTACATAACTTCGTTCCTGGAGCCCTGGAACCTTTGAAACTCACAAATACTATTTACTTTAATAGTTAAATACAAAAAAGTAAATAATATTAATATTTTTCTAAAATAACGAGTACCAAATGTATTGGTATTACACGTCCTTAGAATATGTATATGGAATATTGCATAAATTGCTAGTATACCATACAGGTAATAAATGTGTAAAATATGAAGGTCGTAATGATAAAGAATTAAAAAATACTTACAGTAGGATAATCGAAATCAGGTTGGGACGCGACGTCTTGAATGTAATCTACTCTGAATTGATTTTCCGGGTGTTCGAGCGACACTGGCGGCGTCAAAGTACTCATGGCTCCCGAAATTGTCTAAAAATGAAAACCAAATGGTTACAAATCAATTTACCATCAATGTCATTTCTCCATTTTCATCCAAAAATTGACGAGTTTAACTTGTAATATGACAGAATGTAAAATATGTGTCAATTTCATAATTCATTTTCCATACAAAATCTTTCAATTTGTTCAAATTCACAAATTCAATACGATATCAAAACTTAATAATTTAAACATTATTATACATACCTACATACCTATGCTAAATATAAGCAGTCATGCATCGAATAGGTATATTTATAATGTTATGAATAAATGCGTAAATAAATACGAAAAAGTGCGGAATTGAAATGATATCCATTTAAGTAGTGTGAAGTTAAATATATAAATTGAGTCAGTCGATCAGTTGAGTCATTTCCTTCATTTTTAGACACTTTTGAAGGGTGTCTGAAGTGTTTGATGTTTGATGTATCTATTTTATATACTGAATGACTCCCCCATTAAAAACCATTTTCCCCATAGACGACAGACGGTGTTTGGTTGAACAATCAAAGTTTCAACTTCAATTACCTCATTCAATCTTCATTTTATATACCTTTTAATACGTTCAATTATTAGCATATCATATATAAACTACATATTACATATATAGTATATTAATACATAGAGTATGTAAATACCACACATTCAATATTTAATTCAAATAAATAAATAAAGTATTATGAACTATATTTAGAGTAGTTTATGATTTGGGGAATATATTACCAAATGCTCTCTATAAAACAATAGACCTAAAATAATTCTCTTTATACAGATACTGTTGGCTTATATATATATTAGAAATTCGTATAAGGATCGATGATGTGAGTAATACTAAATAACGATATTAAATGTTTAATGCTAATGTATTAAAGTAACATGGGATGTTTAATGGGGTCATGTAATGGATATAAGGGCAATAAGAATAAAGGTTGAGTAAATCTGTTTTCCGTTCATGATGTGGAGTAATTAATAAATAAATTAATAAATCATTAACTTTTCATTCCCGGTCCATTTGATGTCTGATAAACTGTTGGTTTTATTGGGAGGGTCTTTTGGTGTGTCTCAATCAAAACATCCTCATCAATCAAAATTCACTTAAATGCCCCTCTTGATTCAATCAAATTCACTTAATTCTCTACTTCATATATGAAAAATTCAATTTCCTCTCTTTTCCCACTTAAAATGCTCTTAATAATTAGGCCTAATTATCCAGTACTTAAAATCCTCTCCAATTTCAAAATTTCCCTCTCAATATACATGTATACATTATTATTACAAACATTTATACACATACATTTATATACTGTACAAATACATAGAATAATTGAGAAATTAATAGAGAAGCAAAGTGGTGGGTTTTAAATGTTAATCAAATTGGGTCTTTTCCTCATCATTTGCTTTCCCTTGTTACAGAGACTTTCCACCCATTTTCACTTCCGCCCCATCTCCAACCCAATTATGAAAAAGTACCGTATATGGCCGAAAGATGGCCTGGGCTATCTTTAAATTTTTTACCCTTTACCCCCTGCTATCTTTCGGAACCCTGCCATCTTTAAATTATTCAGCCTAAAATGTAATTAATCAAAATTTTATGGGCATATTTTAATGAACAAAGGGTGTTTATTTCTAAACAAGCTACTATCCTTAAGCTGTTTCATCACATTAATGAGTTGTTTAGATCAATGTTTTACATTTAAACCTAAAAATATAAAGATTTTGCACTAAATATGCAAGGGTGTATATTATGTGCATTATATACCCGGCCATCTTTCGGGACCCTGCCATCTTTTAAAATAATAGCCTTTACCCCCGGCTTTCTTTCGGACCCTGCTATCTTTCGGCCAAATACGGTAATGAGATCTGAAGTAATGGAAAGGATTTTAAAACCAATTTGTTCAACTTCCCACGGTCCAATTGGTGGAAAGGGGCGGAAGAAAATGAGTCAAAAGTTAATTATGAATTGAAGCTTAAAATTCTTCCTAGGATAGTTAGATCAGAATGTTCAAAAGACCAGAATTAATAAAATTGCCATTACAGCCGAATTAGTCGCAGAAGAAGAATCAAACAATTTTGATTCCACTGGACTCAATCATTCAAATTTCCTTTCCGACTCTTTTGACCGTGAAAAACCTAAAACTTGTTTATGAAATCATTTTCTAATATTTATATTGTATTCACCACTAACATTTTACTCCCAATATTTAACAACTTAAGAATTCGGTAATGATACCATTTAATTAACTGTCTATATATCTGCTAATCTGTTTAATCTAATGTATTTAAATGTAAGTAGTTTTGATAGTTTACAAAATTTAACCAATTATTTTAAATTGAACAAAATATTTAAAAATGGCCAGACTCTTGCCTAGTTATATTATTTTCTGAATGAATAGAATTCAAGTCTTGGAAGTCTACAAGCGTAATGGGAAGAGAAAGTGAAAAGGTAAGTTGGTTCCGACTGAGGGAGTTTGAGTAATTTTTGGCCATTAATTAATTAATTATTTGAATGTGTAAATGTTTCCCTCCTGGTATGCTCCACTGCTCAAAGAAAATAAATGTGTGTGGTGTGCAGAAGAGTGGGGGGGAATTACGAAACTGGGTCGGGCGGAACGACGATTTCAAAAACCAAAAGTCCCAAAAACTTTTTCTATTCAAATTACACCTTTCACTCTCATAGCCTTTCAAAATATACTTTTTGTATCTCATACACCGAGTTTATGTACAAAATACTCTTTCGTATATATACAAAAATATATACTCGTACAGTAGTATAATATATTAGACTAAGTTGTATGTATGTATGTATAGTATGCTTAAATTTATATGTAAGAGTTTAACGTCTTTCCAATATAGCTTTATGTCAAAAGTTGTTCTATAATTTGAAAAAAAACCTATGGTTGGGAATGGTTTAAAAAACTGCGTAAAACAGCGGCCGTATATCATTCAATAGAAAATGAAATTCCAAGTTCCAGTTTCATATTTGGAAAATAAACTGTGAAATGTTTCTCTGCCAAGAAAATCCCCTTTGTTTTCTTTGGGCTCCCGGGGAGGGCAGGAGGAAAAATCATTTAACTCTCCCCGCACAAGACAGAGACACTTGGAGGTAACAACCGGGAAGTTAGTCATTCACTTATTTACATATTCAAATAAACCACCACAAACTCACAACTTTCAAATTCAAAAAGTTCAAATTTCACCAAAACAAAACTTGACAATTGTTTTACTCAAAAACTCAAAATAGTAATTATGTACAATATAAATAATATATTTACCAAATGAAAATTGTTTAATATAAATAACTTTTACCGCGCTTTAAACAAATAAACGTACTCCCAATGATGAGTTCTTTACAAAGTTCGCTAGTTTAGCGTCATGTAAATGGATACATTACATTATATTCAATAACTGTTGGCTTCGCATTTCGCACCAAAAAATAAACGCTGATTGGTCAAGGGTTATCATTCTTACCTGACGCTAAACTAGCGAACTTTGTAAAGAACTCATCATTGGGTAGTATGGTAAATGAGCTAATGTGAACTTAAGATGATATGCTATGCAATGTATAAATATAAAATATAATGAGAGATCAAAGAAAAATTTAATTTAAAAGGCTACGAAATCCAGTTGGAGATGTTAAAAATGGAGATTTATTGAAAGTTCCCTCATAAACATCCCATTAGCCATGAGATAGTTTAATGCACTCCACGGGGAAACTGAATTTTTAAACTCTTTGGTAAATATGCAAAGAAAAAGTTCCTACATTATCAATAAATCTTTAAATCAAGTGTTCGTTAATACACAACGTAAAGAGTTCATATTTCAAAATATATGACGTGTGTACTAATAAATAGACAATAAATATATTAACAATAAAAGTAACATTTATCTTAATAATTAAATGTAATACAGAAAAATAAATTAAATTGTAAATTGAACCAAATTTGCAATTTGCTCTTCATTTGCTCTTGACCTTCCCTTTCCCTCATCATACATTTCCTCTATTTACAATTTACGTAATTTGAATTATTTAAGAATATTAACATAAAGGTTATGTCCAAACCACACGAAGATCTATAGAATAAAATGAGAACAATTTCTCAGATCCATATTCTATAAATACAAAGATTTCTCATCTTGATCTGTATAAGATCCATATTGTTTCTGTTCCTCAGAATTGTAGACTTTGAGTTTGTGAAAGTGATTTGGAACGAATTAAGCTGAGCGTAATGAGAGGTCTGAAACCCTACAAGGCTCCCCAAGATCTTCCACGTAATTGCGAAAAATAAAAAAAACACACCCACGCCCGATCTTTACATTCACCGCAGCGCGGAGTTTTCACGCATCCTCATCCTTTGCCCAGAACCGCAAAATCCATCCCTGTATTTTAACTACCACTAACTTGTATTAATATACAAACCTACTTTCCCCTTGTTCGCTATTTTAATATTTTCGACTTTAAAAGTTCAATTATTTTTATTATTATTACATTTTTATATTTAACTTATATTTATTATTATATTTAACTTTAAATCCCAATTAAAAATTTACATTAAAATTCCATTCATACTGTTAAAAAGTGTTTAAATCTACCACAATGCAATTCTTATGAAATATTCCAAATTATGATTATCGCCTTGCTTAAATATTTGAAAATTTGAATGATAATGAAAAATTTATTTTTTCCCCGAAATTAGCTTAACAAATGAAGTATGTAATTTGATTATGAAACCCTTGCGGATGAGTGAAGGTTGGGAGATAAGAGAAGACATCTGGGATTCTTTTTATCATCTTCCCATTCACCTCACCCGGCACACACTTCAAAGAACCATTAGAAAAAGATCAGCTCCCTTTCCTACTCATTATAAAACCTGTCAAAATTTCTCCCTTGATAGAAAAATATATCTTCAACATTAAACTCATTTTAATATCCAAAAAAACATATTTACTAAATCTTTCCAGTTATATCCAAAAACTAAATATAAAATCTTATAAACTACCACTGTTTATATATTTTTTGAAAAATTCATATTTTTACTATTTAACAAGCTCAATATACCAATATACCAACATAAAATCTCCAAATAGATATGAAAATGCCCGAAATATATTACATGACAAATAACAATATATAGTATCTGTAATACAATATAAGTAATAAGTGAATGAATGACGATGGGTCTAAATATAACAATTTTTATCATGATATAAAGGACGATAAATACATCAATGTTCCATTACCAAAACAAGTATGTATGATATTGAGATGAGGGAGATTTGGCAATATGAGTCAATTAAAATTTGCTTCCTAATCAAAATCAATAAACTTCCCTTCATTCCCTCCCCTTTTAAAACTGTGAGTTTGAGTGGTAAGAAATCAAGCTCAAATTTGGTGTGCAAGCCGGGGATTATCAAAGGGGAAAAATAGATAAAACGATGGAAGATAAAAAGACCAGAGATGATCCAAAATCACTTCTTGCATCATCAGGAGAAATTAGAAAATTTCATTTTCTATCCCTTCCTACAAAACTAACTGCCCAATCGTTAAAACGGGATTTAAACACATTCGTAGAAATCATTGTTTGCACAATTTAATAACAAGTAGATTTAAATGAAATCCCAAGTTATAAATTAATTAAATTGATATGTATACTTTACATTATACAAACACTAATGCAAATAAAAAATCAACTACCAAATATTGTTAGCCATCTAACTAAATCTTGCCATTTGGACAATTTGCCGGACAAATTCAAATGTTACATGACTGATATAAATACCAAAATAAGTTTTACACTATTTACACTTTACAAGCCTTTACATAATGTAAAATTAATGAGAAATAAATGAGGAATGAATGAATGAAACAATTGAATATTGTAACTTAATTAATTACAATTATTAAAACCATTAAATGAAAACTTACCAATATTGCATCTCTTATATTTTTCTTTATATCTTCTATCTTAAGCCGTTTTTCCCTGTAATGAATTAAAAATCACAATGAAAATCGGAATAATGCAAATCACATCACATTTAAAATAAAAAAATGAAATACCCTCAAAATCAATTTTTATTCTCAATTGGTAAGCCCTTGAAGGGTTTGAAGGACAAAAGTGATCAATATTGTATTTAAGTACATTTACCATCATTTGATACTTTCACCCTGGTTAAAGAATCGTTTGGATTCCATAAAGAGGAAACGAGGTGTTTTTACCCCTTCAACCAAAACTTTTATCCCTTCAGAAGGAATTAAGAAGATATTGAAAGAAAGTTGTCGGAGTTGAAAGTGTTCTTGAATCAACTTGAAACTCCTCCGCAGAGAAGAAAAACTTCTTTTCACATCAATTTATGTAAACATACGACTTTCCAAATGATTTCAGAGAATGTCGAATATTTACATTTCCCAAATCACAACTTTCCTCCAATTCCTTCAATATTCTTCAAAGTTCTAGCTAATTGTAAATCTGATTCTCAACACAAAATAAAGGAATAAAACCTTACGAGAAAATACAAACCAAAATATTGCAGAATTTAAGTAGACTTTTATGCTAAAAATCGAATTTACCAGAAGAAAGTAAATTGAAATAGAAAAAATCGACTGAATACGACAAATCCAATAAATAAAAAGAGTTGATCAATAAACAATCATTAACGAAAGGGTCATTTTTTAAAAAATATGAAAAAAAGGTTTAATATCAAACCCTTTTAATATCAATATCAATATTAAACCCTTTTGATATTGAACCTTTTAGAAAAAAAACTTTTCGAAAAAAACTTAAATCGTGAAAAATGAATAAAAAAATAAATTTTTGAATAATCTTCACCATTGTATTATAAATTGAGTAAAAGGGTTTTCCTTACTCTTCGCTGAATCCATCGACGTGAAGGATTCTCATCTGCTTTACAATCGTACTCTTCCCCGACTCACCGGCACCTGGGAAAAAAAGAAAGGAGATCAAATTGAGTCTCTCGACGCGCCTTCCGCTCCTCAAACAAATTCACATTTTTGCCAATCCCAAACAATCCTTGCATATATTCACACGTTTAAATATTCAACCGTAAAGATTCAAATAAAATACTTGCTATCTATATAGGTAATAACATATACATATAATACTATTTATATGATACTTTAATATACTGGTGTACACCTTTGATTTATACCTTTAGTAAACCTTTAGTATATTTTATATTATCAAATATTATCAAATCTATATAAGAGTACTATACACGTTATGCAAAAATACATAAAAATATTATATGATCTTTTATACCTATGATTTTTATCATGTCACTCAGTTTCACATTATATCCTACACATACATCTTTGGGTAGTCTTTTTAGACATCATGGTAAGTGTGTCATATCTATTATATGATGTATGATGAAGGGGAAAAGGAGCTTTCCATGTCTTTAGAAAATATAATTAATTTCTCCTCGCGTCGCGTCGCCCATTAAAAATGGAGGACAACTCGGAATTTCACCATATACCATTCCACACACAAATACTCACATACTTATTTACTAATGCTCGAACAAATATCATGAATATCATCCATAGTTCATACATATAGTATAACATACCAAGGTATTAACATATCCTCAATCCCTTACATATCCTACATATTAAATTCTCATATTAATATTAGCAGTTTTAGCAGTTAGTAAGAATTTTTTAACCGCTTTTAAGCAACTCGCGGCATTTCCGTAGCTTCGTTGGTTCTTAAAAGAATATTCTAAGAATTTTAACATAGGAACAGACGCCGAAGTGATAAATCAAGCGAAATGTAATTAATTACCTTCTCTAAACCACAATGCAGAAAAATGGGAAACCTCACGTGGGGACTACTAAATGAAAGAGGAAAAAAGATGTTGACAATGGCAAAGGACCAGAAGCTCCCGTAATTGGAATTATTAATATGAAAACTCCATTTAACTTCTCGTCTTCTCTTTATAAGGCAACTTCTTTCTTTCCAATCTTGTTGAACATCTGCATATTTTTTAAACTCTGAGATCTTAAATAATTCCTTTACAATTCCCCATCCTTCCCAACGGCAAAACTTCTTTCCAAATCTTATTCTCCATCCCTTTAATTCCCTTACATAGGAAAAGACTTCCATTTAAGGAATTTTTTACACACCTCAAAAATCCATCCATTGTCATTTGATGAATTAGGTCAAATAAAAAATTAACTAAAAACCTTTATGAGGGATATAATTACAGAACTACAATTATTTATAATTTAATAATTAATTAACAATTAACGAAGCTTATAACAGTTTCCTATATAATTGTACAATTGGTTATAAATTGAACAAAGGTTGCATAATAGCATTTATTTAAATATGGGTTAAATTTAATAATAAATTTAAAGCAATGTTGAAGAGGGAGTTTTGAAAAAGTCTAAATTGATTCGTTGGTGGTGATGGAGTTGGATAACCTGTGCCCTTTGGCAGCCGAGTTTTGTTGGATAATTCCTTTACTACTCCGGGGATCGATTGGTAGAAGCCTTTGGAGTGGACGCACACAACCCTTCATGAATGATACAGAAGATCGGAGAAAAGCTCAAAAACCCTTTTAACCTTTACCCAAACCACCGTCTCCCATTTACCCTCCACGTCACCGACTACCTCAACACAACCCCTCTTCAGATTCACAGGCCCTAATTGAGAATTAATTACGATCACCACCCAAACACCTCATTTACTTATCACACTAATTGAACAAAAACCAAAATTTACAAAACATGTATCAATCAGGAAAATCTTATTAATAATGAAGAATCAATTTAATCTCCTTAAATTTAATCTCCTCTTAACTCTTAAATACACTATTATTAACATTAACCAATACAGGTTTAAAATATATTATTAGCCTTGGTTTACTAATTATTAATATTTAAAGGTTAAATGAAAATATTTAAACTAGTATTTTAATATAGGCCATTAAAATGCAAATCCTCCAACTGTTCCAAGATTTTTTAAATTGATAGTAAATTAAAAATGCATTTATGAAATTAACCTCGAAATTAATGATTTCAACATGTTAATTCTTGCTATATATTAATTACATACATCTCTCTATAAAAGTCATAAATTATTCGGATTTTTAAAAAAGCGTCATTTTTCCCATTTTAAATATTGTTGGTAATTTTGCTAAATTAAGTATTAGCATGTTTTAAAAATGTTACTTATTCCCAGAATAAACCAATTGTCAAAATTATTTTAAGATTTCCTCTACTAATCCCCTCTTACAACTACGCACCCCCACGCAGTCAAATTAAGAGATGAATAAATAAGAGTTAATTGTGGAATGTGTATGTGAGTGATGGTGGATGGTGGAAAGTCATTGGAGTCACGAACCTCCCCGCCGCACCAATCGCAAAGGGCAGCTCGGAGTTAATTTCCTTGTTTAAGGACACTTTTCAAATGAGCACCAAACACTTTCGTGACATGGTGAATGAAAATTCCGCGTCCTTTTCCACCGGGCCGACATTAACCTTCCAACCACTCCATAATTAAAGTAGGAAGAAGAACAAAAATCCTCACTCGTAAACTCAATAAACTCAATGGTTCTAAATATGCTTCTAATACTTCTAAATATTCAAACTCCTAAATATTCCTCTTAATGCTTCTCAATAATATTCCAAAACTCAACTTTTCTCCTTATCTACATTTACCAATGATATTTATAGCAAATGGGCAATATTTTCAAATATTCCGCAACATAATTAAAAGGGTAAAATACATAGTAATTTTAACTGCATTCAGCTTTCTCGGAAGAGTTTAACCTCCTTAAAATTCTCTAATAATTCCTTATTTTTCGACTCATTTAAAATCAGGGAGGAAAGTATGTAAATTATTTAGAAACAAAAATATAAAACTAGTAAAATTATATACGAATACGATACGATAGATTAAAAGTAAAGTAATATATAATACATATGGTATTTTCGTATTCTTATTGTTTGTATTAGTTTTGACACAAGCTTAAACATATTAAAGTTAAGGGCTATTAATTTAAGGTATGTTAAATGATTTGAGCATAATGGTAAAGTATGTTAAATATAAGGTTTGGGCCTAAAGTTGGAGTTAAGTATGAATTAGAGTGTTTGTGTGTGGCGGCGAGGAATTCACAACTTCCCCAAGACCTTCAGATCCACTCTCGCGTGCAGAAATAGAAATGGTGATTTAATACCTCGAAAAACTCTTTTACCAAAATCAATACGCTCTCTGGATATTCCAATCCCACCTATTTATGCCACCACAGGTACGCCCAACACTTCAACCCCATCCTCAACCCTTCAACCCACTCTCCTTTTATTTACTTTAATCTCACATTAAATGTCCAATCCAATAAATTACCTCTTAAACTATACTCCAGTAAAATATGATTTCAAACAAAATTTAAACTTTTCAAATTTCAAAATTCCTATAAAACTCACGCGTACAATTACAATTACATTAAATCTAAATTATTTTCTACTAAATTCATTCAATTAATAAAGTCTATAAAAATTGAAAGAATGAATTTCCCTTATTTGAATTTGAATATAATATTGTTTAAATCATTTCTTGGAACATTTAACTAAACATTATAAAATATATTTCAATAGAGTTGGATAGGATTATAAGAAAATACATACCTATATTTTAAGAGATCTAACCTTATAATAGAAGAAGTTATTGTTGATTAAAAATAAAGCCTACTTATCCGGCCACCCGGTATATGTAAATATAATAAAGTAATAACTAATAACATTCAAAGAAGTTCTCTAATAGGAGTAATAGGACCAAGTTTGTATATTGAGGATGTGAATACGTCATAATCAGATGTATGGGAGGAGTATAATGGTAGGGGTATAGGAATTAAGGAAGAACTTCCTCCACCCACCAAAACTTCTCTGCAGATATCGAATTTCACTTTCCTCTGCTGCAGACATTGTCTCGATCCCCATCAAAGGGAATAATGGATTAAAAAATATTCCCCGAGTTAAACCTTGACCTTGCATTCGAATGACTACACAGCTCCATGTCTTGGACCTGGACATGGAACAGCATGGACTCAAGGAATTAAACCATCCATCAATACTTATTCATTTAAATAAATAAATCCTCTTATTAATTAATCACCTCTACATTCGAATCATTCAATTGTGAATAGGAATCATTATTAGAATCTATCTATAATATTACAAAATCCTTACTACAAATGCTCAACTGTTTAAAATTCCCTTCTACAATTACTATTAACAATTAAGCTTAATAAATTATGTTAACGATTATTTAATTTAAATTTAATATACTAAATTATAATTATTAACTAGGTTTTACAAAAATAAAATAAAAGAAAGATTTTTTATAAAATTCAAATTACAGGTGTAAATATTTTAAAAAAAAGTTAAATAAATTACCGAGGAGGAGAAGTCGGTGAGTGGCTCTGTAAAGTTGCTTGTCCTTTTGAATCTGCTGATTGATCCGCTTGTTCGCTTCCTTCTTTCGCTTGAGATCCTCTTGATCCGACTTTGAGGCACTACCTCCGAAGCACCCCATGACATTCGGACGAGCTCAACACTCCAAGTTCACTTCACTCACTTTGATCACTTAAGATCCGACAAAGTTTTAGAACAACACTTGTGTCAATTCCTTCAATTATTCTTTTCCCATTTCATTTTTTTTAATTAATTGCACCTTTCAATCAGTTAACAGTTTAATCAAGAAAACTTTTTAAATGTTCAACTTATTAAATGTTCAAAAATGTTTAAATATTATTAAATCAATTTAATAATTATTAATATTCAATTTTTAAAAATTGGTTTTTTGGTAATTTTGGTTCAAATGAAAAAATCGAATTTGGTTCGATTGTTGAGATTTTTCTTGGTGGAGTTTAAAGAAGCGGAGAGAAAAAACTGACGAGGATTTGAACTCCTTGGGTCCAATTCACACCCAATTTAATTTATTACGTCGTCTGAGTGAGGGAGCAAATGGAAGCGCAGTGAGGGAGTATTTTAAGAACCAGAAATTATTTTTATATTCACTCCCTTCACAATTTGCTCATTACTTGCCACATAGGAAGTGATTAAAGACAATTCCCATCCTCTTCATTTCATCATCCACCATCAACGGAAGTTGAACTCAAAATTCACACGGATCCCCAAAACCTTCACCCAATAGTTAAAAACGCTCCAGATTTAATTTTTTTAAATGTATGATGAAATGATGATTATTGGGCCGGGGGTTAAAAATCACACAATCGCGATGGTCGACGAGATTGTAGACGATGGAGATGGACGAGATGATGGTGATCGAGATGGTTGTCGAGATAGAAGACAAATCGATTTATATTTCTCCGACTTGGTAAAGTTATAATGAGACGTGACTTATCTTTGATGACTCCTTTTTTCACCTATTGTGTGGTGGGAACTGTCGGTTTCTTTAATCCGTTCATGGGCTGTGAAGATGAAGACTTTTCATGTACAGTGAATGGGATAAAATAATCGATTCCTTTCAGATGAACACACTCAATGGGGCCTTCGTCACTTTCTTCCCTCGTTGTAGAAGTTTTTTTACAACACCATCGCCTGCGTCCCTCCTTTGCTCTTTCCTCGTTCTACAAAATAAAAGAAGGAAGAATTTAATGATTGGAATAACACCTGGATTATTTTATTAATTATTTGGGTTCGCAATCCTAATGGGATGAACGGATGACGGAACGGATCCGATGAACGCATAGTTCTAATCACAATTAATCTCAATAATTTTATTTAATTGATATAAATTAGCAAAATGTGGACTTTGGATTTAGATTAAGACTTTAAATTATTTTACGGATTAAAATATCAAAATTAAAATAGTTAACTATTTGGTTTTTAATTTGGACAGTTAATGAAATAAAACAATCGTTAAATAAAATTAATTAATAGTATAATTTAATTTTAATGAATTATCTAAATAATTAAATTTTAAATTGACCTTTAAAAATCGTTCCTCATTTCGTGCTAAAATTGTGCAAGAATTCGCAATAGGTTGATTATTTTCCCTCGTCTTTCTCTATCCCTTTCTCTTCCTGACCTCCGTGCCCTTTTCTAATCCTTCCTAAAATTCCTTCAGTTAAATCGGGTTAAATTCATGGAAAATACATTCGCATTCTTAATTAAATTTAAAAACGAAGACTGTCGGTGTTAATCCAAGTTTACTAAATTAAATCCTTCTCCTCTGCCCTAGCGTCTGGGGTTATTTTCCAGGGTTTGACCACGGCGGGTTTGGTTACCTTTGGCAGCGGCGGGTATCCTTTTTGACCTGGGATAAAAATAGGGGAAACTGGGTTACCCGTGTACCGGAGGGGATGGCTAGGCGGAGACAGAGACAGAGGCCCTCGGTCCGTGGCCCAAATACATTCGGCAATCTCCACGCGCAGGAACGGAGCCTCCCCGCCCAAGGCCCACCCAACTACACCTACCTTCGCCAAATACGACTATTACATACACTTTAACTCCCTCACCTTTACATCACCTCCAAACATTGCGAACAATTTACAATACCCGGATTCACCGATTTGAATCATTCATCCGTAGAAAATCACACATCGAGCCACATCGACCAGCATTGGAAGTTAGAACAATAGAAAAAGAATAGAAAATCATTATAAAATCATGTCAATATAAATGCATGTGCAAATTTTTTGCAAAAGTAAAATATGATGGGAAAAATCAACGTTTATGAAATACTACAATGTAAATTGAACTTTTGCGTTTTAATCAAAAAGTCTATTTATTTACATGATAAGTTGTACAAGTCATTAAATTGGACAATATTGGAATTGTAAATTGTATTTTTGTTAAATACAATTAAATTATGATTTTTGACATATTTAAATTGAAGAAACTGACAAGTGTGAGACTTATGAGTTTAATATTCAAATGACAGTTTTATAAACTTGAGAATGAGGCAACTATTCTCATTTATCAAATCTTGCCATGTTCTCAAATTAAATGTCATAACCTCAGTTAGATTGATTTAAAAATTAATCCCAATTTTAAACAAGATTTCAATCATTATATCTTGTACAGTTAAATTCATTGAAATTACATAAAATGAATGTATGTTTTACCACGTATCTAAAATTACAGTACAATTGTAATATATTTTGTTAATCCTTATTTATTTAACAGCTATTATCTAAACATAAACCTTATAGGTAATGCATATTATACTTTTTAGTTATATCTAACCGTGCTAATTTACTATTACATGCTTTTTTTCATAGTTGGAAAATTGCGCACATTGTTGTAAAATGAGCTGGTCAAAAGATCAAAAGGGTAACAAGGCATCGAACATCCAACTTTCTTACAATTAACATTAAAAATCATAATTTCGATAAACGTCAGTTAAATTTTTACAATTTTTTGGTTTTACTTGGTTTTTTCTAACTCTACAGTTAGTTCACCATTATTTTCCTAACATCTTTTACAACATTAATCTTTTTTTTAATTTAACAAGTTCATAAAATATATCTTTCATGATTCATATTTTTGGCTTTAAAAGTGTAATTAAAAAATATAGTTTTAGAAATTCTCTATTAGAAATTCTATGTAAAGTAATGTAAATTTCTGCTAGAAATGAAGAATGTATCCGAGCAAAGTGAACAATCGAAGAACAAAAGTTATGACAAAGATTGGATTTTAAAGTTCATAGAGAAAGGCGTGTTCCCCGTTGTTGACTGATTCCAAGCCTTGGGTGATATCTTGGTAGGGTTCTGGCCGTTGGAGACTTTGGATCCTCCGCATCTCCTGGAGGACATTGGTGATTTTGTTGATGTCCGTAGGGGCATCGTCGCGCAAGAGATCTTCAAGGTCTGCCTCCATCGTTGGGCTCAAATATTCAACAGATCCTGGAAATTAAACAAAAATTTAAATAATGATCAATTTAAGTTTTAATAACTATTTAATTAAAAATTATTTGAAAAGCAATAAATTAAACAATTCGATAAACACTTATTATTATTTAATATTAATTGGTATTTTAATTAAATATTAAATTTACCTGCTTGACAGATGAGCATTTCTTTAAGGTATTTCAACTCCGATGTCATATTTTCCAACGTGCTTCTCAAATTCTGATTTTCGAATTGAAGCCGCTGAACTCTTTCTGTAGCCTCCATGGCTTTCTGCTTGCTCTTATCTCGACTCCGTTTCACGGCATTGTTGTTCTTGATCCGTTTCGCCCGGTATTCGGCAGAGTTCTTGTCGATGAACCCCGAACTCTTCTTTTTAGATCCCATTGCAATTTTCTGTAATTAAACAATTTTGTTAACTATTGTTAATTATTGTAATATTTGATTAAATATTTTATTATATTCCATTTTCCCTTATATAATACAATATATTAAATATTATAGTAATAGGTTTATATTATTTACAACTGGCAATTTAATTTACTCACAAAGAATCCTTGTAAGAATATCAAGGATAAATACAAAATATAACAATAGTCTTAGATAAGGATTTGACAACCAGTTAAACTTATCGCGTAAAGCAAACATCCGTATATGGAAAATTTTCACATTGAAATCCACATAGAATAAGTTTTCCTGATTGAAAAATCCTTATATCATTATATATGAAATTGGATATAGGCCCCAAAGTTTGGAATTCCATTAAATAACTCGTTGGAGGAGAAATTGAAATAAATGAATTGTAAAATATGGCCGGAGAAAACTCCTCATGATTGTGTGTAATTAAAAGGCGGGGGAGAGACGTCTACGATGATGATTGACGAGGAGAAGGGAACGGAACAATCCCAGAGGCATAATAAAAAAGAGAAAGTTGCGGATGTGATCTCATCCCACCAGATATATAATAAATACATTAAAGATATGGGAAATTACGTGAAACCGGCAAGGACCATAACAAAACCTCGTCTATCTCTCTCACCCCCCTTTTAAATCCAAAGACCAAAGTGATCTCACAGGGGAGATTTTTGCCTCGAGCATCAAACTCAAAAAGTTCCCATACGTGGAATAACCCACTAAAGATCAACTAACTGACGTCTCTTGGATCTCCTGCACCAAATGAAAATTATACGTCATAGAACAAAACTCAACTAATTTAGAAGAAATTCAAATTTTGGAAAGAAATAAAGAGTCGCATTAAATCAAAACTGCCAAAGTCTGAAATTGAAATTGTACAAAAAGTACTCTACTAATTAAAATTCCCTTTTCTGTTCATTTCCCTAGTCTTAATCCAATTAATTATTATAGATGAAAAATGTCTTATAATTCATAAAAATGTAAATTGAAAGAAATACTTTTAGGAAAAGCTTTTATAATAATTTATAAGACTAAAACTAAAAACTTTTATAATTTAAAGATCTAATATTTTCTAATACTTCAATAAGAGTAATATTCCTTTATTAAATTATCAAATTAAACTAAATTAATTTAAACTTAAATTAAGGTTAAACTTGTTTGTCGAATATAAATATAGATTAAAATATAATTTTAAACTAAAATGATGATTAATGTTGGGAATCCCCAGATAAAAGGAAATGGAACAAAGTTGAAACTCGACGTAGTTAATTCTCAACCCAACTCACCTTCAAAGCTTATTTAAAATATTGTGAATATGAATTAACTTTGAAAAATGGTTCCAAAATCTGAAATAAAGTTAAATAAAGTAAAATTGTAGTTAAAATGTTGTGGAAGTGAAACTTACGAAATCGTGTGAAGAGCGGAGAGTTTCTGTGCGGAAGTGTCTGTAGGAGGAGGGTGATTGGGAGAAGAGGAACAATTGCATCACTCTCTGAACCAGAGAGGAAGTAGGAGCCAAATAGGGGATTCCTCCCAACCCCACACTTTCTCCAACTCATTCCTCACTCCGTCTCGAGACGACGCCACGAACATCCCAACAAACGTTACTTTTAACCATTCTACCCCAATCTCAATTAAACAACATTTAAATTAAATGATTTAATGCTTAATTAAACTTAAATTAATTAAAATCTAAAAAGCATGTCGTTTGCATATGAAATAAGGCTTGGCAGAAATTAGCTTCTTGTTAATGTAAAGTCTCATTATGCCCATTGGCTGATGGAAAAATTGAGAGAAACGATGAATTTGAATTTGAATTCTCTGAAGAATGTTGCGGGTTTTAGAATGACATCGGCCACGTCGACAGTCTCGACAGACTGTCTGGAGGTTTTCTTTGTATCCCTAAAGTTCATTGATCTCTCTTTGACACGTTGAGGTTGGGTAGACTTCAGTTCATTCACTTGTCACTCCTCCACTGCTCCTCGTCTCGTCAAATCACATCGAACTTCTCCGACGAAAATCTTCCGAATTTTGACCTCCTTGGCAAAGTTGAACGTCTTGAACGCACCATGGGATCCGATCAATCAAAGGCTTCTACTGGACCGACCGCTAATGACATTTGGGTCAATCGGACATCGGACGTGAACAAAACTTTGGTAATTTCTACATTTCCTTTGTTCGAAATTTCTATGATCTCGACTCGAAGATTTCATTGTCATCCTTTTTACATTTTTAATCAATGTCAATCTCCAATTATATCCCTAATTATATCAGTAATCAAATTCTACATTTGATTAAATCGCATTTAATTTCGATTTCTAACAATAGTTATGATTTCCAACGATGATTTTGATTTCAACAATGAATTTGATTTCGATTTCAACTATGATTATGATTTCGATTTCCAATAATGATTTCGATTGATTGTTGATTGATATGTCAAATTGATTAATTTGGTTATCAATTTTTTTATAGAATGAATTATTTTCCTGTGTTCTGGTTGACGATCTACAAAACGACGTTGACCTACCATCGCCAAAGAGAATTAAACTCGAATCGGACGATTTTTCGGACTCACTCGAGGACTGGTGCGATTCTGACCAGAGCCCGTTCCTGGTCGGCGAAGTAGCCGATGTGTTGTTGGAAGAAGAAAGGGAATTACAAGAATTTGCTGCGAACAAGACCATCCAGGACGAAGAGTTGAAAAAGCAGATGCAAGATAATTCATCGCGCTATCTCTTGCGCGTTTACGAGGACGAAGACGAACTTAACAAGCCGAAAAACAGCCAATATTACGTAATCGAAGGGGAGACGAATCAGATGCGGGAAGTGAGTTTGGACGAAATCGACCCAGAGACGAGACTTTACCTGGAGAAGCTCACGGACATCAAAGTGGTTTGCTACGAAGGACCAAAACGGGAGTTCAAAGACATTCCCTTCAATTTGGAATCGACAACAGTGAACGGAGTGCCAATTATGGACACCGACATCAGCGACTTCATCAGGAGAATGAGGCGGAGTCCGGAGCCAGAACCACCTTCTCGCATGGACCAATTGACCACAGAGGAAATGCTCAACGATCTCAGACAACGTGGATTGACCGTAGTTCAATTCAATGCTTAACTAAAATTGACTTGATTACATTTAATTTCAATTACATTTAACTTTTAATTCTCATTGGCCCAATACTTCCAAAATTTCAATAGTTATTCGTTATAATTAAAATTGGTTAAAATATCATTGTTTCTAAATTCAAATTTTAACCTCTGTTTTTAATTATAATTAAACCAAATTATTGTCAATGTTCAAATTAGGTATAAAAGTGTTCTTAGAATAGTTCTCAAAATGTTTTCTTCAGATTTATACACTTAACTTTATGTAAATTCCAAAATTACTGAAATGTATTCTCATTCAATGTGATAAGTAGTGTCTCTGTATAACAATCGCATGTTATGAAAGCGTATTCCTAAATTATATAAAAAATGTCAATTTCCGTAATTTTATACAATTTAGTTAGTAAAATTAAATTTAATTGTTAATTGTACCAAAGACAAAAAAGCTAGTCCAGAAAAGATTTTACCTCCTATACTATGTAAATGTAAGATAATTTTAAGTTAAATAGTTTTTAGTTAATCCAGTTTAATTTAGATTCAGAAATGTACCTTTGTGACTTCAGAAACTAGTCAATTGAAGTCATTAGTTAAGAATTCAAATTGTACAATAAAATACAGAAACTCGCAAAGATATAGAATTTAAGACTCGCTCCGCAATAACGCATGTCGCATAACATTTAAAATTTACCTACGTATAAATTAAAAGTAATTTGCTTCTATTTGTGATATTAAGTATATTATGGAGAAGTTGTAATTGTTAAAGTTTAATAATATATTAAATAAATCCAGAAACACAAATTTGTACAAAAATTGAAATTATCTTCCATACAAATTGAATATTTTCATAAACATTGTAGCGTATTGTACAGAGTGGGCCATAAGTATCTTTCTTTTTTAAATATACAATCGTATAAAGAAGAAAGATACTTATAGCCCACCCTGTATTGTATAGGTATAACCGTATAACGCATTGTTAAACTATTTAATAAATCCAATAAAATTAACTAATTTTTATCAAATCAACAAATTGGGTGTTAACAGGTAAATTATATGAAGATTTGATTTGTTTGGAAGGATGTTGAGCAAGGAGACGATTAAAATCCAATTCATACCAAATGAAAATAATATGAAATCTCATTATATGGCATTATTATCAAGAAGTACTGTAGTATATATAGGTAGGTAATATTATATAATATTTGTATGAGAATATTAAAGTGGTAATGGGACCGTAGTTATCCGCCTCCACATCTACTCTCAATTCTCCTTAGATAATGACCAGACTCGTCGTTGGAGACGGAAGAGTGAGAATCAGAACGAGATGACCCAATTGTTCATAAGTGTGTATTATTATGATCTAACCATTTTTCCTTTCAACTCCGCCGTCCTCCATCGTGTGGATGAGAGTGAAGGTGGAACGTGTCTCGCGACTCCTGTCCAATAATTAGGCCGTGGAAGTGAGACCAAGAGGAAAAGACTAATTCCAATCCACACGTGGATGAGATTTCACACACAAGTCCACCTATTTAATATCACCGCTCACCACATCAAATACACCTCATGCCAAATCTTACCATTAATACCTAAATTGTAAAATCATTTTATCCTTATAATATCTAAAATATGTGCCAGTGCCAAAATTGCACTATTAGATTTATTATATGTATTTATGCTAAGTAGTATGTAATTAAATTTGAAAAATTATCACTTTACGGTAAATCCCAAAAAAAGGTAATTCAAAAATTCATTTACAACCATTGTTCATTTTTAAAATTTTTAAAATAATCGCCATTTTACATTTACAAAAGTCACAGATAATTTTGATAATATGTTCCTACTTCCTACATATTTTATTTTATAAAGACCAGAAATACTGTATGTACTGTATTGTATTTTATGTATTTTACTGCAAATGAGTAGTTTTATTTTTAAAAAAGTTAAAAACGAGATTATGAAGGATGTTTTTATGAAGATTGTTTATATTGATAATTGAAAGTGAAACTGGGTTAGTCTGCTGTGGGAGGTTGAGTCAATTCGGAGACGTTCGTTTGTTTGAGGTACTTTGGGTCAAGTGGGACGGGAAAACTTTGGGTCTCGGTCGCCCCATTTACCAACAGAAACGACCCATAATCACACACACACCTTAATTGTATCTCTTATATAATATTTAGTGAATATTGTATGGGATTGTGAGTTATCTCATTGTTGTTCCTCTTGGAGTAGGAAGTGAGCGCATTGTTGTGGAGTTTGGGAGTTGGAAAGGGGCTGAAGAGCTCAAGGGGTTGGAACTTTGCTTGGAGTTGGTTGGAGTTGGTTTGGAGCTCTTCTGCCTTCCCAGTGGGTCGAGTGGGGAGGGTGGCACAAAAACTTGGACAATATATTGGCAAGTCTTACATCAGAGAACTTTCATTTCTCCTCCGAGCACCGGTTGAATCATACTGAAAGGGAAACAGCAACTCTCTTCCTCTTCCTACCCCACAACTCACTCAACAAACGTTATTTCAAATTTTCCAATAGTCTTCTTCAAAAACTATCCAAATAAACTGTTCTGTCCTTCTGTCCAACAATTTTAAATAATTCCAACAAAATAAAATTTCAAAATTCAACAAACTTTAAAACAAAATAAAGTAAATAAAGTCAAACATTTAAAAATTACCTTAATGGTAAAGTTTAAATTAAGCAACAAGTTGAATTCAAGAATTTTTTCAAAATTTAGGTCAAAAACTTAAAATTGTGTGAATATCCACAATATTCCAAAACTTGACCAAAAACTTTTAAAGTGACAGTGACAATTGTGCAAAAAATTAACCAAACAATATATAAAACAAAGTGAAGATAAATTGAAACTTGTTGGATAAAAAAATCCTCAATTTGGTGTTTGGTGGTTTGTGAGTTATTTAACTTCGTGCAAGGGGAAAATCTTTCATCCTTTCTTGGACTCCTCAATCGAGAGGAGACAATACGGAAGTAAGTCCCAAACAGACACGTTCTCTTTTGCCTTCTCGGCCCACCCCAACTCTTCATGCCCTATCTCTTCCCATTATAATAAGTAATTCTTATATTACGTCTAGCTCTTTGATTATAAAACTCATTTTCTCTCCCTTTTTCGGCACTCCTCATATACATTTTTATTCAAATCACATCCGGATTTTCATCCCATTGTAGACAGACAGAGAGAGTTAACAAAACGGAGCCAAATGGGTTATTTTATCTATCAACTCAATAATTAAACATTTGACCCACTTTTCAATTTTTGCCAAATTTTATGTGAGGATATAAAATATCATTATTTTGTGGAAAAATGTAAAAATTTATAGTTTAAAATTTTTTTGACACCATTTACACTTTTTTCACAACTTTAAATATTTTTCGTGCTATTGCCAATATAATTGTATTGGCACATTTTCGAGTATAATTGATATTGTGTTTTTTTCAATATTAAATTTGTAAGGGAATGAGTAACCCAATTAGAATATTATTTATACATGTCAAATATGAGAATCTTTAGTAATTATCTGAAATTTAATTTCTAGACATTTTCAATCATTTGGTCTTGAGTATTTAAAATGCAATTAGCACTTTAAAATGCCAATTTTTGCATTTTATAGAATAGGTTTGTTTAGGAAAATAATTTCTCATGTAGCAAGTAGCAAGTTTATTAAAGTTTATTAGAATGCATTTTAGCCGCCAATTAAGGTTTTGGAAACTCCGAAGAATCATTTAGACCTCTCTTAGACTTAATCATGAGAACTTTGGTTTAATTTCCCCTTTTAAACATACACACCTTCAGAATTCACGCATTTTTAACTTGTAAAAAGCATTTTGCACTTTTAGCTTTTTCGCATATTCAAAACAATAGTTACATTTGTATAAAAGGAAATTGTACTTTGAGTCTGTCTATGTTAATATAACAAGGTTAAACTTAAAAGCAAAACTTAAACGAGCTATAAGAATTATACAGAAAAGATCAATTTACATTACATTTGAAAACATGCATATTTTGATGCTTTATGTTAGGAGAATTTGTATATTTATAATTATGCGAATTTATGTTTTGAACTTGGTTTTGATGTTCATGTGTATTTACGATCCCTTGATTTGTGTTTTAAAGGTACTTGGGAAGATCCTGAGCGGTGGGATCGAAAAACACCGAACCGAGTGAATAATATGCCCTAAAAGACTCTTAAGTAGTCGAACAAGGAAGAATCAATGATGGCTTCACCTCAAATGTACGACACGGGTTTGGAAAACCTGAAGAAGGCGGCTTTGACAGTCAAAGTCCGATCCTTCCTCTCAGGCAACGGCGATCTCGACCCGGCCGACCTCGAGAACCCCGAACTCTCCCTCGACCTCCAATCCCTCATCGACGATCCGAATTTCGAGGTCGGCGAGGGACTCTTTCCCGATCTTCTCCATCATGCAGAAAAGCTTGCGGGAGTGACGGGGAAAAACGATTTCCCTCATATTCAAAACATCCTCCGCCCGCAGCATCAAAACCATCCCAATAATCACAACAACAACAATTCCAACAACAATGGGTTTATTCGGAACAACCCTTTGGCTTACATGCCCCAAGCCGTCCACGGCGGTTCCTCGTTCCAGCCCGATTCCTCCCAGTCCCTCCAAGTCAAAGAAGAGCCCTTGGACCATCGGATGGATTTCAATGGGAACGCGGTAAGCTCGTCCGACCCGACGGCCAATTATTTCTCCACAAGTTTGTCCAATGTGACCAGCCCCAGTGAGAGCAGTTCGAGCTCTGGGAGCGGCGGACAGGGATATTCCCCAAACTCCTATGGGCATCACCTCACTCCGGCAACAATCCCCGATGGGGGAATGAAGATCGGGTTCAATGGGAACGGGAAGAGTTTGCATCACCATCACCACCACCACAACGGCCACTCGTCGAAGAAGCTCAAGAATGTGGACAAGAGCTCGGACGAGTACAAGCGAAGAAGAGAGAGGAACAACATTGCGGTGAGGAAGAGTCGCGAGAAGGCAAAGATCAGATCAAGAGAGACGGAAGAACGGGTCAAGATCCTTGCCAAGGAGAATGAACGGCTCCAGAAGAAAATCGACCTCTTGACGGAGGAGTTGACCTTTTTGAGGTCGTTTTTCTCAAATGTTGGCGGGCTCCCTGAACAAATCCATCGGGAGTTTAACAAACACCTTGAGACGTTCCAGCATCACAATATACAAACTGGAATTCAGTAAGTTACATTTTTCCCATTGAATCATTTTGAATCATTAATCATTAACAGACTTAGTAATTAAGCTTAAATTGGTTTACTAAGTTAACTAAAATTAAAGAAGTTAAATTAGGATTAAATTAGTAAACTAATAATATGCTGGATTAGTAAATGCTATCAAGTAAACAAATAAGTTATCTTTAGAACTTCTAGGGAATTTGTCATTCATTACAATTATGATGAATTATGTCATGAAAATTAATGAAAATTAAAAGCATTTATCCTGTTAGACATTTCATTAACCTTTGCAAAACCTCAAGGTTCAAAAATCTTTAAGAATGACTTGATGTTTTGAATGTGCCAATGAATTTCACTTTCCTCATTAGAGCACAATTCTTCCGTATAAAATTGGCGTGGTTTTTTCCTATAGTTTTTCCCCAACCGCTGCTCCACTTTTGGAACGTTTTTTGACTTTTCTTTTAATTGATGACAAATAGCTTTGATAATGCAATGAGAAAAATTATAAAAGATATTTTCGGCATGGATTTACTTTAAAGATAATGTTTGATTAATTGGATTAACTTGTTTAATTAACGATTCCTTTTTTTTCATTTTCAGTTTACAGTGATCCTCATGTGACATCACGCTGAATCGAAATCCCTTAACCATAAACAATTACTGAGGTTCGAAAAATTGAATTTTTCTCCCTCGTTCCTTCATTTTCCTTTACTTTCCCGTTTGTGTGTAAAAACAACAATGTGAGTCTTTCGGGACGAGCCGTCGTATCTCATATATACAAACTATTTCTTAAACATGTAATATACAGAGTTCTGTACAACACACACTTCATATTAAAAATTATCTTAAATATAGGTGTATTACATATATAAATATAATATTATTTAGATAAGTAACTTGTAAGGATGAACGGTTTATTTTAGGTATTTGTATACGCCTCAGTCTTTGATCATACTCGCTATATTTTATATAAATACATAAACACAATATTTTTCTGTATGAACGATTGAAATTTGAATTATTTGAGTAATGGGATTTTTGAATGTTTAATTATATTTCAAATCCTCAGTAAGCATTTTTAAGATTCAATTAAAACTCCTAATAATTAATAGATAAAGTAAAAGTATATTTTAAAATAAAGTTTAATAAAGTCCATATTTTTAAAGTTCAGTTTATAAAGGCGCATTTTTTGAGTTTGTTTTAGTCAGTTGTAAATTGAATGATTTTTTAATTGAATGGAGAACACGAATTATTTTCATTAAAAAGATTAATTTCATTTTATTAGTGGAAAATTAATATTAAATAGAATAGAAATGATTATTAATAATAGTTAAGATAATTAAGATAAAAAAGGTCCTTCGCTCACATGTGTGTAAAATAGTCAAAGGCCAAATGATAATTTTTAAACTTTTAAAAATTGAAATACTATATGTGTGAAAAACCAACGAATTAGAATTTGTATATTTTTGAAGAAAAGTTTTATTTTTTGGAACGTTTGAATCTTATGGAATAAATGGGAGAATTATTTTATTTTTCAATTTTATCAATCTGTGATATATTGTTAATTGTAAATGATATTAAAATGTTAACTTGTAATTTTAGGATATGAATTTATGAATTTTGTAAGTTTAGAACAAATGTGTGTGGGTTTAATTCCTAACACATTCACTTCAAATTGATTCCAGTTTATACATAATAGGATTAATTGCATTATTTTAATAATTGCAAAGGTTTAAATTGTTAGTTAAATTACATTCTGTGTATTTAAATGCAGTTTGTAAAATCTTCATAAATGCCACAATTAAGCACAGATTCAAATTACATTACGAATTCGTACCTCAATATACGAAATATCTCATGAAGAGAAAAATATAAGGAAATATTATAATATATAAGGGAATATTGATATTATATATTTAGCCCCAGGCTATATAAAATATATATTTTCACTTTTCCATAATATATACACAAATTCCAAATTTTTGCCCAATTAAGATTAAGGTTTGAGGTTTAAACTTAGGAATATTATTTTAACGGTGCAAAGTGTAACAAATAGCTTTGAAATAAAGAATCACATAAATATAAACTATTTATTTATTTAATTAAACTAAATGGATAATGCATAGTTATTACATTTACTTACAAATAAGCATTAGGGTTAATGGTAAAGAGTTAAAGTATTCCTTTTATTCTATAAAATAATCATTTCATATATTCCACATGTTACAATACTTTCGTGTTGGTCCAATTATGGAACTTTGAGTTTGTGCTCAATAGAATTAATAAAACATTTCATTATGTACCAATACACCTAATAAATAGTTTAAATCACTGCTTGTGTGTTTTTGTTAGATTTAAAGTGTTTCTAATTATTCAAAAAAGAATAATTCCGTAATTTAAATGTGTGCATTGAAAAAGCGTGAATTTTTAACACAATAGAATCTTCATCTAATTTAATTAGATTATTAATCAAGATTACAATATTAATCAAATTTAAGGTAAATACAAAAATTTAAAACTTTGTTAAGATGAAAGAAATTGGTTATTTGAATTTCCTTTCATTGCCGCATTGTTTGAATTTTTTGTGAACGAGATTTTTTTTATCTATTTTCAAATATATGAAGTATTTAAATGTTTATTTTTAAGAATGTTTTGTTTAATTAGGTTCTAAAATTTATTTGTTTCATTACTTGTGTATGTGTGTTGAATTATGTGTTTGAAGAGTGTTTGTGAGTTTTATTACTTTAAAGTTTAATTGTTTAATCTACATAAATAGTAATTAATAGTATTTAGATATGGCGAGTAAATAACTTTAATGTTATTAATTGTAAATATATTCATTATGTAATATGAACACTCTATATTATATAACTACGTTGTACATGATATGTAATACTATTACGTATGTAAACTTTATAAAAATGTATTAGAATTAATAGGAAGTGCATTAACGATAAGTTACTTAAATATTAAACTCATTGTAGCAAATTTGTAAAACTTTCGAACCTTTGGATTTTAAAACCGGCCGACTTTTAATGTGTAATAAATAATTAAATTTCAAATGAGTAAAAATGACAACTTTCCTTTTTCATATTGCATTTAAATTCATACAGTTTTAATACAATATCTTTTAACAAATTCATACATGGCTTACATACATGGCAAATTCATAATGTTATATACTTAAATACATACACATACAATTGGAATTTGGTGTTTTAAGTTGGCCCAATGTCATATTTCAATTTTAAATTTGTATTATTTCAATATATTATTTTTAATTGTTAAGGAAATAAATTAAATGGGTAAACTTAAAACATGGAATTGAAATTTGAAATGTGCAATGTGCAATAATGTCATGAAATGGGCCCCTGTACGTATTAGACAAAATAGTATAATGTTTTGTATTTAAAGTGTATAAATTTTAGTCCAAATTGTAAGAGAACATTTAGTTAATTTTAGTCCAATAATTACTCATACACGTCATTTGTACATATTTAATAGCATTGAACTGATGAACGAAAGTTCATACTGGGAATAAATAAATAACAATTGCGACATTTATCTTATTTTCTATCTTAACTCTTCCACAAGGGCATTTTCAATAAACACCTTCTCCAACGCACAAATAATAACAACAAGATTTAACTATTAATTTGTATAGTTCCACTTGCGTCTACGAAAACATCTTCAAACTTCAAATCCATTGAATCATAAACTCATATACATAATTGATATATTTAATTGTAATAAATAATACAATTTTAGGTTTACTGACAGATAATAAGATAACATTCAAGTTTATTTAAGTTTATTTAATTTAAGAATTAGAAACATGAAAATATTGACGAACCTCATTTTGAAGAATTAACCATCATTGATCAAATATAAACAGTTCAACATTTTCAGTTAACAATTTTCTGTATGAGTTTGTGTATCAATTTTAGTAAATTACGATTATACTCTATTCCATTTGAGAAGATTAGTGAGAATTGAATCATGTCACTTGACAAGTCATTAGAAATTCAAATAAACCGATATTATTTCCTGTAGAAATTATTTG
>JAQGBZ010000591.1:0-28669 GCA_034687125.1 Neelides folsomi
TCTCGGGTTCCACCCCCGGACATAAATTGGGCCCGGACATAAATTGGGCCCGGGACAAATCATGGGCGAATACGGTAAATAATTAACTCATTTATTTTTTAGGAATCATTTCCTTCCAAGATTTGGATTGTTATGAAGATTTGTGCAAACATGTTCCCATTGAACTACGACCGCTTCTCAGGGATCCTTATTTTTATGGATTCAATAAGGAAGTTTTCAAATCCAAGTATTTCAACGAAATGAGAGTTTTCGAAGAATGGTTTAAACTGAAAGCGCCAGTTCAAGTGGCAGATCCACAAATATTCAAAAATGTTCCACATGTCATAGAGGAAGATTCAGATGATGAGGATTACGATTTGGAAGAAATTCATGCAAATCGGATAATTGAAGAAGCCATCGATCTTAAACTCGACCCGATCAATTCAGATTATGTAGTCGCATATTGTCCGATGTTGTCGATCGCTGTGTGTGAATTTCTAGCGAAGAATTCTCTTAAAAGGAAAAATCAAATAAAGGAAAATGTCCAATTCTCCAAAGCAGTGAAAGATACATTTTTAGCAAATGCAGAAAGTGAAATTGTGAAAGCTAGGAATTCGGCCAAATTGCTTCACCTTATCTTTGACTGCTGGAACAATCAGACTTTAAATCTCCCAAATGTCAACTTTATGAATGAAGCCATGAATGAAAATGGAGGAAATCTCAATTATTTAAACATGAGGATCGAAGAGAGATTTGCCATTTATTTTTGGGTTGTTAAAAAGGCGAGGGATTTAACGGCCATAATGATTCATGACATTGAAAGTAATCTTGCCAATGCCCATAAAGAATTCAAACAAGCGATGGATTTAAGTGATGCTGTTATTTTAAAACAAGCGAGATTTGTCGGGTAAAACACAAATATAGATATAATAGCTTATATATTATAAATATTACAAATATTATATATATAATTATTTTTTTAAATTTATTGGCGAATAAAAGAAGTTAAAAATTATAATGTTTTAAAGTGCAAATCCGATTTTGTAGGATGACGACAACAGGGGCAGCAAAATACAATACGCTTGTCCGTTATATGAAATCGAAAATTGGTAATAAAATATTTAAATTGACATATATATTTACACTGTGTATATTTCAGTAATAGTCGAAGAAGCAGCTGAAGTTCTCGAATCACACATTACAACATGTATTACTCCTCATTGTCAACAGCTCATATTGATTGGTAATCATTAATTTAATTAAATTGCTACCCAAATATAATGCTTGGTAAAAAATAATTAAATTTTACGCATCATTAAAAAAATCTTTTATTATTTACAAGGGGATCATCAACAATTGAAACCAAGCACAACAGTTTACGATCTTTCTGTCAGATTCAATTTGGACATCTCGTTATTCGAACGAATGTTGAACAATAACTTGAACTGCTATCGTCTCAAAGTAATTCAAACATTATACAAAATATTCGATTCATTCCATTTACTGATAATTAACCTTAGATATTCATATTCTTATGGACGTAAGTATGCCCGATGTACATACATAACCACCCTACCTATTCTAGGTTCAACATCGAATGAGACCTGAAATCGCAGATTTGGTTGTCGGAACAATTTATAACGAGCTTGAAAATCATCCTTCTGTATTGAATTACCCAGAAATTCGAGGAGTTGAAAAATCATTGTTTTTCATAGATCACAACATGTTTGAAAAATCTGTAAGTTCCATTTAAATATTTTATAAAATATACAGATTCATATATTGAATATTGGCTTAACTATTATGATTTATAATAAGTAATTATGGTAAAACATTATTCCATATAGTTAATGTACTTTACCAATTACCATATCTATTTATTTAATAATTAACATTTTATTGTTTTTAAAGGTGTCTGATACGATGAGCAAATCCAATGAACATGAAGCAAGGTTCTTGGTTCATTTTTGCCGCTATTTAATTCAACAAGGATATACTCAAGACAAAATCACAATTCTCACCACTTACACCGGACAAATGTTTTTATTGAAAAAATACATTGGAACGATCCCCTCGTGTAAAGGTGTTCGCGTCACTGTTGTTGACAATTTCCAAGGAGAAGAAAACGACATCATTTTACTTTCACTTGTTCGAAGCAATGAACAAAAGAACATCGGATTTCTCAAAACTGACAATCGAATTTGCGTAGCAATTTCCCGAGCAAAGTAAATTATTATTGAATCAAATCATTACTGAAAACTTCTTAATTTAAAATACTTAAATATAATTATTATTAATTAATTTCATTTTATTAACAAATGTTAAACCGGATTGTATTAAATTGTTCTACCATTTTCAGACATGGACTTTACATCATTGGCAACATGAGCAATTTGAATACAAGTGACACATGGAAGTCGATCAAAGAGAAACTTCAAAAGAGAAGTGAAATTGGTGAAAAACTCGTGTTAATTTGCAAATATCATGAGAAGGAAAGTGCAATTGGGAAATGGGAAGAATTCACTGCAATGGTTCCTGAAGGTGGCTGTAATTTAATTTGCGACACGGATTTGGAATGCAGCCATAAATGCAAGCGAATTTGCCACGTGGAAGACCGAATTCACCAACAATACAAATGCAAAGAACCCTGTGAAAAGAAATGTGCAAATTTTCACCCATGTCAATCTTGCTGTTATCAAAAATGTCCTCCCTGTGGAGAAAAAATGGAAAAGGAACTTTTGTGCGGGCATGTGAAAACCCTTCCTTGTCATCGAGATGTCACAGCTTACGAGTGCGTGGTTGTTGTTGAGAAAACCCTGCCTTGTGGACATGTCACACAAATGGCTTGCTCAAAAAATCCATCTGAGTATCTGTGCAAAGAGCAAATGGACAGAGTGCTCCATTGCGGACTTCACAATAAAATTCTTGAATGTCACATTGACCATCTTTCAGCTCCATGTCGGACTTATGTATCCAAGGAACTTTCCTGTGGACATTTTCAACCAAATGAGGAATGTTGGTGTCCCATTGATAAGATTAAATGTCTAACAGAAGTGGAGAAAACATTGAGTGGATGCGGCCATAAAGTTTTTTTTACATAAATAAATTCAATTTACATAAAATAATTAATATCATTGATCTTATCGAATCTCAAAATACTTTAAATTACATAAGGTTAGTTAAAATTTGCTAACAATAAATGTAATGTCATTCTAATTTAATTCATTTAGGTCAAAATTCCTTGCCATAAATCTTCAGACGAGAATGTGAAATGTCAGAGTAAATGTACAACAAGGTTGGAATGTGGACATGCTTGCAATAAGAGATGTCACTTCGATAATGATAATGAGCACATTTATATTAAATGCTTCAAACAATGTCAGAAGCTTTGTGAAAATGGTAAGAATTAAGTAAAATTTGAATTTAATTTATTAATTTGATTTATTAATTTATCTTCAAATATTTAATATAATATTAATTCCAGGACACAATTGTGGAGTACGACATGAATGTCATCTTCCTTGTCGACCATGCTTAAAGGATTTCATTAAGCAACTCGAATGTGGACATGAAACGAACGCCGTTTGCTCTTATTCTAATGAGCCAACGTTTTGTAATGCTCGATGTGAAAGTATGCTTGATTGTGGTCATCAATGCTTGGATAAATGCAGCGTTGCTTGTGGCCCTTGCAAGGTGAAGTTTATATAAATTAAAATTCCTACTAATATAATTTTTATTTTCTTAACCTAACCTAACCTAAATCTTTTAGGCTCCAGTGTTGAAAAAGGGGATTGAGTGTGGTCATGAACAAAATGTACCTTGCAGTGTTCCGTATAAGACCGAGATTTGCAATTCACCAGCTAGACCAACAAATGCTAGTGCTTGTTTCCATGGATACAACACACGAGTTCCATGCAAAATTAAATTAACTGGTAATTAAATAAACCTATAACCCATTCCACAAACTTGTGAAGCTTAGTTCTGCATAGTTACATAAGCAACACATGTAGAGTAATTTTGGACAATCTCAGCTTCACAAGTTCATGGAATGAGGCTTAATATTTTTTTTGACTCATTGGATGTTTTTTATCTTTATTAACTTGTATTTATATAAATGAATTAATGTTTTATTATTTTATTAGCAAACGCGAAACAAATTGCAGAACTATGCAAAGAACCATGTAAATATCAATTTGAGAAGAAAACAGATGGATGTGATCATGCTTGCAAAGGAAATTGCAAATCATGCTTCAATGGTCGAATTCATCGGAAATGTGGAGAGAAATGCGGGCGACAGTTGTTTTGTGGGCATGCGTAAGTTTTAATTTAATTTATTCCTCAATATCTTTAATTGGTCTTTCTTCTTTAAATTTTTCTTTTCGTCTCATTACATATCGATTATATTTACCAATTTATTTCAAATTTGAATTTTATGTATACTTAGGTGTACTTATCCGTGCTCAACTAATTGCCCGCCGTGTGAATCAATGTGCATGATGAAGTGTGAGCATTCTGAATGCAAAAATAAGTGTGGAACTCCTTGTACTGGCTGTGCTGTAAGTAGTCAAATAATAATTAAATTATAAATAACAATAATATTACTTACATTAATTTTATATTTAAACCCCAATTGGTAATTGACTAAGTGACCACAGACAATAGAAAAACCCAAAAGAATTATTTGAGTCTTTATTTAATTAAAGGAAAAATGCACATGGAGTTGCGTTCACAAACAGTGTACCAAACTTTGTAGCGAGATTTGCGATCGATCTCCTTGTAATGAACCTTGTCCAAGAATGTTGAAGTGCAATCATCCATGTGTTGGATTTTGTGGCGAACCTTGTCCACCGCTTTGCAGAATTTGCGATCATGAAATTCTAACTGAAATCTTTCTTGGAAATGAAGATGATGAAGACGCTAGGTAAAATATTAGTAAAATTGAATTATTTTTAACACCATTTTAATTAAATTTTCATTTTAATTTTAATCCCATAATTTTGTTTTTAGGTTTGTCTTACTTGAAGATTGCAAACATGTTATTGAAAAAGAAGGAATGGACCATCACATTAAAGTTGAACGAGGAAAAGAAATCACTGCTTTGAATTGTCCCAGATGCACGGCGGTCATTCGTACTTCAAAGATATATGGAAATATTATCAAGGAACATTTGATTGACATCATCAAAGTAAAAAGGAAAATATTTGGAGACGAAAAAAATCTTAAGATCTTTAAAGATAAAAATAAAATGATCCAAACTTTGCTTTATGATGATTTTTGGCTGAAGAATTTCACCGATGTTCGGAAATACTTGCTAGATCTTCTCATTACTCAAAACCCTAGTGCTAAAGATGCTAAAAACCCTAAAATGGTCGAATATTATGCAAAAAGGGTATTTAACCATTAATTTTCCAAGACTAAAATAAATCAATCGTAAATCGTAAATATCATTTTCTAATACATTTAATCATATCCGTTACAGATCGACAAAAACATCTTGACGAGCATCGGGATTATTTTCGCCTTTGGCAATGAAGCGATTAAGATAATTGAAAATTTCATAAAGTTTATCTAGCTCAAAGGGGGAGTTATTCATTGGAAAGTATCTATCAAGAAATTAAATCTAAATGTGATTGGTTTTTTGGTTTGCTCATGAATTGCCGATTGCCGTTGAGCATAAAAGAAATAAATGACTTCAAGAATGAGTTCAATCGAATCAATCAGATGCAAAAAGTTTATGCAATTCAAATGGACCCCAAATTCAACGTTAATGTTCCAGCCGTCAAGAAATTGTACGATGAGATTCTGGATATTATGAATACTTTAGCTCCGTACAATTCACAGATTGAGAAAGCTGCCAATGAAAAGATCAAAGTACGTTTTTTTGCTATTTGTATTAATTAATTCTATAACTCGTAGCATTGATATATGGACATTAAAGTAAATTTAAGTTTAAAATTTTCTTATTATCTTATAACACTAATACTAATAATGTTTAATAATAATATTTTATAAAATAAATTAATTTCAATTTTTCTATTTCAGGAACTCGAAAATTTGACCAAAATTCCAGGAATTGGAGTTTCTGATATTGAATTGAAACAGATTTTGAAAGCACTTGAAGCTGATGGAATATCTCAAGGAACTGGTAAGATGAAGAACTTTATTCCTAACATATTCAAATATTGTTATGTCTATTAAACTAATATTCAAGATTAAAATATTTTATATTAATTCCTTACATAATTTTATGTTTTTGAATATTATAATTTATAAAGTATTTACCGAGGTTTGAACTTATAATTTAGTTTCTTATTTGATATAATGCTAATAAATTAAAATTTTGTTTTTATTAAGGTCGATGATGGTATAAGTGTCCCAATGGTCATTTCTACGCAATTGGCGAATGCGGAGGAGCTATGCAAACTGGTAAAATTCCATTTCTTTAACTTTATAAACTTAAAGCTTAGGTTAAGCTTATTTGATTACAAATTTTTACTATTTTATTTTGTTGGATATGTTTTAATATTTCGTGTGAATTTCAGGTAAATGCAATGAATGTGGGTCTGCGATTGGCGGAACTTCGCATCGAGTTCTACCAACAAATACTTTTGGAGGCGAAATTGATGGAGCGCGGCAACCACTTTGGATATGATTGGATTATTTTTACATTACCCAATTGGTGATAAATTGTGAGATAATTAAATTGCAATTTATAATAGAGACAAAAGAATGATTACTTTGAAAATTTGTCTACTGTTTTCTGATAGGATATTATTAATTTCATTTAATTTATCGTATTTTTCAGTTTCATATTTACCTTTTAAAACTAAATTTCATGAAAGTTATTTATTTCGTATCTTTGTATCTTTTATTTCAATTCTGAAAAATTTCAAGTTTGATTAAAATGAATAAAAATATCTCTTGTTTTTTATCAAATGGTAATCATACTTGCACAATTTCATTTCACTATTAGTGTGTAATGAAAATCTTGATCCAAATCACCATTTATTTAAAATGCGCCGTTGGTAACAGGCGAATGAAAAGATTCCATTAGGATGACAAATTACAAGTTAAAAATTACATCAAACGTACAATTATTTAATACGGAAATTTAGAAATTAACCCAAATACTAAGAATCTATACGTCAATTACTATCAATTGCAGTTACAATATTTTAATAATAATAAATCCCTATAGACTGTTAGTGTTGCACAATAACAAAAAATGCCGTTCAACTCAATTTATTATCCACAATCCACAATTAATTTACATAATCTTTATCCTTATCTTATCTTTACAATATTCGTGATATCATCACTAAATAAATCCCATTGATAAAAAAATTTATTACATTAAAATTATTAAACCAAAAAAATTATAAATGTATTAAAAATAATATATTACTGTTATTCAATAAATATAAATTATAGCATTCAAACCGAATATTTAGATATTTAAGAATAATATGAATTAAATGGAAATTGAGCTCGTTGATATAATACATATTTACACAAGTGTATATTATAGATGTCTGAATTTGAATTTGAAGGTGACTTCCATTATGAGATTATTAAAAATTTCCTCAGCCTATGACTGATAATAAATTTGATAATTCCACCAAATATACTTACGTAGTTATTAACTCATTGTTGAGCTTAAAGATAGTTCAATGGAAGATAAATGGAATTTAAAGAGATAATTGTAAACTCCCACTTTTTATAGCGAGTCATTGACATTGACAATCCTCCAACTGCTTATCATTGGCAGGTAATTAGTAAAAGACAAATTTCAAAGTTTGTTTGCTAATGTACCTCACAACTTATTCCTTAAATGAACATTGGGTTAACATTATAGGAAATTTAATATTATTCAAGTCCAATTATTAACTAATAGCTTTTTATATAGGTAGTAATATTAGTAATTGAATAATTAATGAATATAGGAATTATAACTGTATAAATAATGTATTTAATTAATGACATCAAATCTTTTTTCACAACTTTTTCACCAACTTTTGAAAGCTCTGAAGAAGGGAAAAGGCGGAGAATTTCAAGATGGGCTGTTTATGGCATTGTTTACATTCAGACACTTTGCATGTCGCTTCTCGTTCCTTCACTTTGGCCTTTTTTGGAAAAAGTAAATCAAACATTATTTAAAACCATTATGAATTCCATTTATTTAATTTACGAAATTTATTTATATAAATTAATTACTATATTAAATAAAATTTACTTAAAGTCTATAAAGATCTAAATGTGATTATTTTAAATGTATTTAAATTATAGCAAGTTGGAAGTGAAGATAAAACAGAGTTTTTTGGTTGGCTTCTTGTTGCCCATCAATTGACTCAATTTGCATTCAGCCCCATTTTGGGTTATTGGGTTCAAAAAATTGAAAATTGCCGCCCGGCCTTTGTTTTCTGTATTGTTACACTAGCGCTGTCAAACATTTGGTACGCGTTAATTCCACTTCATGGATGTGGATCTAAAGTTATATGGGTATTTTTCATGGTCAAACTCTTATATGGAGCTTCATCGGGTAAATTAATCAATTAATTATAATTATTATTAATCTTAGTGTCAATAATCTCAATAATTAAAATGTTTAATAATCTTATATTTGTTTTACTCAATAGCTTCCTTTACTGTTGTTCTTCTTTACATGGGACGAGAAACAACCAAATCTGAAAGAACTTCTTCAATCATTTTATTTACCTTAACTGCATCATTTGGTTACATAAGTGGATTATGTAAATAAACTTTTTAAAATCATAAAATATGTAATATTAATTTTGACAAGAGGCTAAATATTGCATTATTTGATAGAAATGTTTAAAACTATTAAATTTTAAATATTGACTGATTTTAGTCCTCAATCCACTTTTGGCGAAATTTGATAAAAATGGAATTGAAATTACTAACGGATACTATTTGTCAATGTACACAAGCGTTGGATGGACGGGAGCTTTACTAGCAATATGTTCATTTGCCTTCCTTCACCCAAAAATCTATAACGAATGCGGAATTGCAATTAAGGAATCAAAATCATTAATTGAAAGTATAAATGAAGGTATATCGATTAAGATTAAAATTTTCAATTAAAAAATATTAAAAGTTAATATTGTTATTGTTCTCAATATAAATATTAATATATTGTTCAATTTATAAGCTGAAGAAAAGGAAAAGGAAAATGTTAAGCCAAAGAAAATAATTCTTTATGCAACCATTGCTATTGTTGCTGCTCAGATAGCTTCATCAATGCAGATTTCAGTACTTGAAACGTATGAATATTCATTTATATTAAAACAATCTTTATTTTAAATTAAATAACTCAATATTTAATAATTTAAATTCTCCTCATTCAGTTTAGCCGTTCCTATAGCAATGGATCAATTTGGATGGTGCGCGGAGAAAGCAGTTTCCAAAGTGAGTCTTTTCATGGGAATTGGTTCAATCGCTACTTGGCTCTCATTCCTAATGCTTTATTTTCTAATTAAAAGGTAAATAAATTAATTTAACTATAACACTCCCAAAATACATAACTGTACATATTAACATTAACCATAAAACCATAATTAATAAAATAATTAACAAATTAATATACAGATTTATAATGATTGTATAATAATTTGCTTAATTGATATTTTGGATTTTTTTTATCGCTTAGGGGACACGAAGAACGGAAATTATTAATTGTGGTTGGATTTATTCCAATGATTTTGGGGCGATTTTTTTATTTCCCATATTTTGGGCATTCAATCAGTCCAAAGAGGGGATGTAGCGTCAATGGTACAACTTATGATGAAAGTTATTGTGGAGGGCTAAATGAAACGGTTGTGGATTTCAAACATGGTTGTTCTTATAATATTCAACCATGGTGCGAATCAATGAATGCGTTGGATCCTTATGTTGTTTACACTGGACATATAATCTCAAGTTTTGGTTACAACGCCGTCATTATCATCGTTCAGTCTTTTATGACTAAACTATTAGGAAAAGAACCAAATGTAATTTTCTTATTTATAATGTAATTTTTAATTTTCAAATTGTAATATAATTTAAACTATCTTGATTTTGTTTTTAATATTTTTAATTAAATGCAATTTCAGGGAATAATGATTGGAATTGTTTCATCTTCATCTGCACTAGAGAATATGGTCAGGTATAACATTATCGAATTAAAAATTTTATTATTAATTTAAATAAAGAAAAGCTTATTCTTATTGAAAATTAATTTTAATGTTTTGTTTGTTTTAATTAAAGTCCGCAAATCTTAACGGAGCTTTATACACATTATGGGACCTATGCAACCAATGCATATTCATTGGCTATAATGATATTGGGACTATCAATTGTTTTAATATTTTATAAAAGTCTGAAGATACCTCACAAAACTCCGTCACAATCACAATGAATCTTATTAAATACAAACATAGATAGTTAAAATAAATATTTTATTCGACGAATTTGACACTTAAACTTTAATTAAATATTCAAAAAAGTATCTGATAGTAAAGACTGATATTATATTTAAACGTGATTATGATATGAACATTATATATAGATATATTGTGACTATTTCAAATACAATACATACTTAAACGACTTGCGACTAATTATATTTTAATTTAATAATAATGAAAAATTCAATAAAGAAATAATGTAAAAAACACTTTGAAATGATTCGATTACTGCCCGACAACATTTAAACCATAGTTTATAGTCTTCATTAAATGAACATATTAGGAAATAAATCAAATTCATATCTCATATCATAACTATAAATACATATAGGTAGCTATCTATATTATAAATTGCAACTCTTATAATATGGACGATACATCAAAACAAAGAAGAAAAGAATTCTGATTTAACATTTATTCGTTATTTGATTATTTGGTAATTTGGTATGGTTTCAATTCTCTCTCCTATCTCTATCTCCGTCCCTGTCCCAATCACATCCAATTCCCAAGGTTAACTTCAAACGATCATATGTCCCCTTCATTCCAATATTATTTATTAAGTTATTTCCCTCTATAATTGTCGATATTAGTTTTAAAATGAGTAAAGTAATTTCAAAAAAGTGTCCACAAGAAAATAGTTGGTTTATATCTAAATTCTTCTTTACTTGGACATTTCCAATATTAAAAAAGGGATATTCAAAGAAGCTCGCTTTTGAAGACATTTATTCTGTCAGAAAGGACGATGAAGCAAAAGAATTAGGAGAAAGAATAGCCGGGTAAACATTTGTTAATTTAATTTTAATATACCTATAACATATATTCTTTCATTTTAAATTATGGCTATACCTATCTATATAATAAATATATTTTAAATATATTTTTATTATTAATTATTAAGTGAATGGTGCGAAGATGATTTGGATAATAAAAATCTCTGGAGACTCCCAATTAGTTTATTTAAAATATTCTGGCCAGAACTTGGATTTTACACACTACTTGTTTTCATTGATGAATTGGTAGTTAGGTAATTAATATTTAAAATTATATTAGTTTTATATCATTAATTATTAGTTTAATTCATATGTACTTAATTTAAAATATCTCATATATTTAAATAGAGTTTTACAGCTTGTGTATTTTAAAGAGTTCATTAAAAGTTTGAGTGAATCAAAAGAACCCGGTGATATTTATTATTATGCCTGTATGCTCGCATTGCTCACATTTGTGGACACGATGTTTCTTCACACAACGGCATTTGGCTATATGGTCAATGGAATGAAAATCAAAGTTGCACTCACTTCACTTGTTTATAGAAAAGTTAGTTAGAATATAATATTTAAATTCAATTAGTACTTATATTGGAAATTTGAATATTATTAATTAACATTATAATGATTTAAAAGTTTATATTATGAATTCATTTATAAATTTGAATTATTTAGATTTTGAGACTTGCAACATTGAACAGAATTGGAGTAAATAAAGGAAAAGTTATCAATTTATTATCAACCGATTTAAATTTATTTCATCGTGCTGCTCGGTAACATACTTTATATATCAAAATAAATTAGGCAAATTAAAAAAAATATTTTAAATTAATTTAAAATAATTAAATTTTAATTGAAGGTGGAGTGGATATATCATCGCTGGACCAGTCCAAGTATTCATTTTTATGTGGTTGCTATGGAACGATTTCGGTCCTTCCTCACTAGCTGGAATAATTTTCATTTTACTCTTTTTTCCAATACAATGTAAGCAAATTGATAATTCAGATACATTTTCAATTAATTTAAAAATAACATAACATAATGTAGAATGTAGATTATATAATGTTAAATGTTATTCATATTATGTACTCTATACATAAAATGGCATTTTTTAGACTTATTTGGTCGATTTTCAAATAAATATCGAAGTGAAGCAGCTGAAAGGGGCGACAACAGAACAACATTAATGAATCAAATAATTGTCGGAATTAAAAGCATTAAAATTCATGGATGGGAAAAATGTTTCACTTCAATCATTACGTCATTAAGAAAGTATTAAAGAATAATTTATATTAAAACAACTAAAATATTATTTAAACTTATACTGTACTAATACTGTACTATGCATAATATCAATATTTTAAATTAAAATTTTTATTTCAGAAAAGAAGTGAATTCATTGAGAAAGCAAAGTCGTCTTCGAGCTTTGCATTATTTAATGGAATCCCCAGTTAGTTCCAGACTCCTTTCATTCATCACCTTCTTATCATTTTTGCAAGCAAGTGGGGGAGATCTCGTCGGGTTTAAAGTGTTCTTTGCCGTTTCTGTGTTCAACATCCTTCGGGAAGTGATGATCTCAATATTGCCGATGGCAGCTTCAAGCATTGGCGAAATAATTCCAACATTTAGAAGACTTCATGTAAAAACGAAAATTCAAATGGAATTCCCATTAGAATTACATTTATGAATTTATTTCAAAACATTATTTTTTTATTTATAGGAATTTTTATTACTTGATGAACATGAAGAAATCAAAAATGAATATTATGACGCTAAAAAATTTGAAAATGAGAATTATCTTAAAATTGAGAATGGATTTGCTTGGTCAGTATTTATACTACATATTGTATAACGTATTTATATCTAATATGTATTAAAATAATTTTCATGTTTAATTTCTAATAGTTGGAATAATTCAGAAGAAATTGCTCTTCAAGAACTCAATTTTGATTGTACTGGGAATAAATTAATTATGATCATCGGAGAAGTTGGAAGCGGGAAGGTTAAATAATCATTTTTATTTTGTATGGATTTGTTATTTTAAATTTTCTCTTTTTTAAATTTCAGTCTTCGTTTTTACAAGTTTTATTAGGAGAATTGGAACTAACCAAAGGGAAAGTAGAAGTGGGAGGTTCATTGGCATTTTCATCCCAAGAGCCTTGGCTTTTCACAGGAACAATTAAAGAAAACATTTTATTTGGTTTGCAATTCAACGAACTTGAGTATGAGAAAATTTTGAAAGTTGTTTCCTTAAAGGAAGATTTGGTTAATTTGCCTCACGGGGATCAAACACAAGTTGGAGACCGCGGCGTGAAATTGAGTGGAGGTCAAAAATATCGAGTTTCACTTGCAAGAACTTTATATAGAAAATCTGGGATTTTATTACTGGACGATCCCTTGGCCGCACTTGATCATTCTGTTGGAGAAACTCTTTTTCATCAAGGGATTAAAAATCAAAATTCCTTGACAATTTTAGTTACTCATAATCTCAATTTTCTTGAGTTTGCCGATCACATCATTTTAATGGAACAAGTCAGTTTAAAAAAATAACAATTTAACTGATTTATATTAAAAAAATTATTATTAATTTTATTAAGTATAAAGATTTAATTGGTTCATATTAAATTCTAATATTAAAGTACTATAATTCCAAATCTTACACGATTTGCTATAGGGAAATATCAAATTGGAAGGAACGTTTGAAGAACTTTGTTCTAGAGAAGAATTTACCAATTTCATTGGTTCAAATAAGCAATTACATTTAAACAAAAAAGAAACCAATGAAGTAATTTTATTAAATTGATTACTTATGTGTTTAGAATATATTTTAATAATTTCATAAAGTAATTTAACTTTGTTCAATATTTAAAGATTGAAAGTGAAAAGGATGAATTACTCGAAGAAGAATTTGAATTTGAAGAAAGTTCGTCTAGCGGAACAGTTACATCCAAAACCTATCTTGATTACGTTAAAGCTGGAAACTCTTCATGGAAACTTTTATTTATTATTTTGTTTTTTATCGTTGTCCAGGGAATTTTCATTACGACTGATATTTTATTGATGCAATGGTGATAATTTTAATATTTAATTGATTATTAAGTTTCACATAAAATTGTAGTCACATAACAATTTTATCTCATATTTACTTTGTTCTATTTATTAATTAATAGGACCAATACTGAAGAAATGTTTGCAAATAATGAAACCATTCCTGAAGATTCTACATTATTTTACGGATCTCAATCGGACAGAAGAAGGAATTTTGTTACATATTATTCAATCCTTTTGGCCCTTCTTTTCATTGTTACATCTTTTGAAACAACTTGGTTTTTCTCTTATTCGATGGACATTGCACAAAACATTCACGCAAAGATGTTTAACATTATAAGAGCTCCAATAAAATTCTTTGATAACAATTCATCCGGTATTTAAATAAATATATAAAATTCCCTGATAATTTAAAAAGAAATCTAACAATATCGATACGAATTTCATTATTTTATAATATTGGTGGAAATGAAATTAAAATTGCAGGAAGAATAATGAACAGATTTTCAAGTGACATTGGAACTATTGGCACAACATTGCCAGAAACAATTTACGAATGTTTAAGTCACATGCTCAGAATATTCAGTCTTGTGGTGATTATTGGAATAAGCAATTTTTATACAATAATTCCTGCGGTTGTTCTTTTACCCATTATGTGGTTTATAAGGAAATTTTATATAAAAGCTTCGAGAAACATGAAACGGTTGGAATCTTTAGGTAAACTGAATTTAATCAATTTCTATTAAAATTGCTATAAAGATTTTAATTTAATTTTTAAAGCTCATTTTTATGCGTTTAGGTCGAAGTCCTTTATTTAATCATTTTAGCGAAACTCTTGATGGACTTACAACAATCCGTTCGTTAAAAGCTCATGAATACATGTTGAACAAATTTTATTCATTGCAGGTTTGTAATTTATGATTAGTCGTCGCCAATTGATCAACATATTAAATGTTCTTTTAATATTTTCAATTTATATTATTGGCAGAATATAGAAACATCAGCTTATTATTTATTTATGTCAATGTCAAGAGCATTCGGAGTTTGGATGGAATTACTTTGTGTGGTGTTTTTCACTTTTGTTGTTCTTTCATTCCCAATATTCTTTGATAAAAGTTAGTTAATTGAACATTATAAAAAATATCACAAATTGAAAATATCCTTAAAACCTTAAACTTTATAAATGGAATTTATTTAAATTATTGTTGTATTTACATCTAGCTGGAGGAGGAAATATTGGTGTGGCAATTACTTCCGCAATTACTGTAATTTTATTGTCTCTTAAAATAGCCATAGTGTTAGTTGGAATGTTTCCTAAATTTTGACACCTTGTGTTTATTGATCTTTAATGAATTGTGTATTTATTTAAAGGTCACTGGTTTATTCCAATGGGGAATGCGTCAATCTGGTACTAAACATCAATTATATAACGTTACTTAACCATTTCGACTATAAAATTAAAGTTAGGTTTAATATTTTAGTTTAAAGTTTTTGGGTTATTTATTAATATAACTTTTTATTTTAGCCGAAGTTGAAAACATGATGATTTCAACAGAAAGATCACTCGAATATTCAAAAGTTGAATCTGAGGCTGATCTTGATTCAAAAAAAGGTTTCAACTCACTTTTAAATGATAAAAATATTTTTACTTATTAGATTTTACAACGATCTATTGAGTATTAAATTAATATTGTTTAAACGCAGAATTTAAACCTGACGACAACTGGCCAACTGATGGATCAATTACATTTAAAAATGTATCAATTTCCTATAATGGAGAAACTGACGCGCTCCAAGATTTGAATTTGCATGTGGAGGGAAAACATAAAATTGGAATTGTTGGAAGAACCGGGGCAGGAAAATCAACAATTGTTTCTGCACTTTTGAGACTTGTTGAACCAAAGGGACAAATTGTGATTGATGGAGTTGAAATTGAAAAGATCGGATTGCATGATTTGCGTAAAAGGATGTCGGTGATTCCGCAAGATCCATTTTTATTCCAAGAATCAATTCGGTTCAATTTAGATCCTTTTAATGAATACGAGGAATTTGATTTATGGAAATCTATTGAAAAGGTTTGTCAATTTAAATTCAAATTATTTCAATTTGCAAAATTATCTTACCTATAATCAAAGAAATTAAAATGTTATAAACTTTAATTGATATAAAATAAATATGTAGGTTGGATTAAAAGACCGTCTCGATTCTCTCGACTATTCCGTGTCAGAAGGTGGGAAAAATTTTAGTGTTGGAGAACGGCAGTTGATTTGTTTAGCGAGAGCATTGTTAAGAAATAACCAAATTATAATTCTTGATGAAGCTACAGCAAGCATAGATCAAAAGTATTCACAATTTGACATATAAATATTATTTATTTTACCATAATAGTTAATTAGTAAATTACGAATTGTTTTTTAACTCACAAGGACTGATGCTCTTATTCAAAAAACAATTAAAGATGAATTTCATGAAAAAACTGTTTTAACAATTGCACACAGAATTGAAACTATTTTGGACTCAAATCTAATCCTTATTCTTTCACATGGAAAACTAAAGGTAATTTAATATTTAATTAACTTTTATTATAATTATAACTGATATCACCAAATGTAAGTATTCTAGTTTTAATATTTTAATATTGAACATTTTGATTTAATTATGATTATGATGTTTGTAGGAATATGGAAAGTTAAAAGATTTAAAAGAAGATCCAAATTGTGAATTTTTCAATGAAGCAAATGCCAATTAATTTTAATCGTTGAATTACCATAATTGAGATTTGTATTAACAAAAAATGAAAAATAAACAAGTGAAAAAGGAAAGATGAACGGACAAATATAATTTGAATATATAATTTGCATTTATTTCAATTTGTAATTTTGTGTTTAATGTTCATTTGGTACTACGTAAGATACTTAACAATTAAATTTAAAATCAGCAATAAGGGCAAAATGATCAGAAGGAGAAAAATTGTTCGGGAGGCCTATGTCTTTGACCTCCGTTTTTGTTAAATCTCCAATTGTCTCTTTGCTTAATGGGGGATAAATTTTGCGTAATTTTAAACCTTTTTCTTGGAATAAAATATAGTCGATACATCCTTCAAATCCAGTCACGATATTTGTCAATTCATGATTTGGGTGAGAATTTCTTAAATTTAGCTGATGAGAAAAATTGATTCCGGGCGAAAGTTTCTCTGGTTCATCTGCAAATAAAAAATATTCATTTTTTTTAATTTTATTCTTCATAATATTCTTAAGTTAAGAATTAATTGTAAGTAGATGGATTATAAAGAATCTTAAACTTAAGTGTAATTATGAAAAAATTAAATTAAATTATTTCTTACGACTGCTCCAATCTTCATCAGTGTCATTAATTTCACCGGACGTTAGGAGACGATACGATGCGAAAGGAGGCGTACAATTGAAATCTCCACCGAGAATCAGCGTAATCATCTTACCGACAAATTCCTTTTCTAATGATTTAATCTTTGACTCGAGAAATGAAATTGAAGCAATTGTTTGGTAAAGACGAATGTGATCAGCATTGGGATGAAAGTACAAATGTGTTGTTGCTAAAAATTAAAACAATTATCAACTTACAACATTTAACCGAGAAAGTTAAATTTTAAATATTCATATTAAGTAATAATAATAATGGTTTTCTATTAATGTAATTGACTAATTGTAACTTAAATTAAAATCTTACCAACAATGAAAATGTCATTTTCTGATTCTAAACTTTGAAGAACTGTAGCTTGAAGAATTGTATTCCGATCCAGAAGTCTTTCTTTCAATTTCTCATTCTTTTCAAAATAGTCCCAAAAAGGAAGTGTTTGCATGAATTCTTTCAAAATTACAGTTTCTGTATTTATCATTGAGAATTTGTCCTTGTTGAAAAAGATCGCAACTCCTTCTTTGATATTCCCAAATTTGCAAGAAAAAATTCCTTCCAGGTTGCAGGAACTTTTCAGAAATGGATTGTAAATTGTCTTAAAACAAAAACATTAATAATTAATTTCACAAATTCACAATTAAATAACTATCCAATAAATACAATACAATAAATACTTGTCCAATGAAATAATTTCAACGTTAAGTTAATCCCTATTTTATAATTAAATTAATAAAATAAAAAATAAATATTTAAATACCTCGAATAAACTTTGGTCCACTTCTTGTAAACAAAGGATGTCAGGGTTGTATAAAAGCAATTCTTTATTGATCAAAGGAACTCTGTATTCTGCATCGAGACATCCTTCAGGTCTGTTAGTGAACCATTCCGGTGTGGCACATGCATCGGCCAAAATATTGTAACTCACAACTCTTAAACAATCTCCTTTGGCTTCGATTCCACGATGTTCAAATAAAAATTTGTCAACTGGCGGTTTAACAACCGGATTTGTTGTAATTGAAAAACTTTCCCCTAATCGAATTCCATTTGAAGGTGTCATTGTAAATCTGAGATTTGATCCAACAACTGAAAACGGTGGAATAAATGAAAGTGACGTCGATGGCGAAATTTCCCATTTATTTTCCAATTTCAATTTCTGTTTTCCTTCTTTCTTCGAATTGGTCAAATTACTGTCGGAAAACATTTGGGAAATGTCTAAATATTCCCATTTGAACAAAGACTCGTCATAAATGACATTTGAACTCGTTTCAATTTTAATTGGCAAAATGGGACAACCCGCAATGACTTTGTTCCCAAATTTAATGACGTTGACTTCAGGGGGATTTAAATCGATTTCAAAGATTTCTTCACCAACCTGGAGCTTCAGAGCTGAAATTGAATCTTCGGAGGATTCTCGCACAATTTGATTTATTACATCCAGGAGTTTCGAGGATTTGCCGAATTGCGGGGAAAGCAAAATATTGACTTCGCCATCGAATTTCTTCCATTTTTTCTGGACATTTGCTCGGATTCGATCTTCAAACGATGTGATGGTTTCTTGGACATTTCGATCAAAATTGTAAATTTTTCCTTTGGGGGGGAGATTGAATGAGAATGTGCATCTTTCTTGATCGGCTTGGAATCTCAGAATCATCGTTTTCCTTTTTTCTTTTAATTCGCATGGGTTCATTTTGAGAAGTGAATTCAGACGGTTTGTGTTAAAGCTTAGGGGTTGAATTCGTTGAAGAAAACTGAAGTTAAATGGAATTGGAATTGCCTTGGTAAGAATTGGAATTAAACTAATAATGTTCTTACTGGAACAATTTGAGATATGCATAAGTCGAAATCCTTTAGTCGAAACAGAAATCTCGTATTTTGATTGAAAATTGAAATCTTTTTAATTCCATGGATTCATTTTCTTTGGCGAATTTTGGTCTTGTCAATCTATGATAAATAAATTAAATATAAAAGTCTTTAATTTAATAATAGATTAAACTTATGGGATTGCAAATATTATTTAGACATTGATTTAGACATAAATTAAGTCATAATTTTATAATTATAATTAATTTATATTAATAATACGCAATTTATTACAAAATTGACGAAGAAATGAACAAACCTGAAATCTGAAGTGGTAAGGTCAGGTTCAGATTTAACCCGTAACTTGGTGTGAGGGAAGTTGGGTCAATCCGATTGAGAAATTTGAGGATTATAAGGTCGAATAGAACTAGGCAACTATGACTCTGACTATTGACCTCGACTGCTCTACTCCGTCGTCCTTGTCAGTCGTCGGCTCGTCTTCTCTTGCATACGGCAGACCGAATCTCGGTCGGATCGGTGATCGGAATCGGAACAAACTACCGCCAATGACTCAAATAGGAGTACAGGAACTAGCCATTTGCTACGTACTTTGATACATTAATACATAATTCGGCGAAGGCGTATAATTATTCCATTTACTAGTTAGACTTTAACACACATGGTAAATGGTAATGATACACGCATTAATATGTGTATGCAATATTTAAATCTACGATTGGTCAATGAAAATAAATGATAGTAGAAATTAAACTTTTTAATTAATATAATATAATTAAATTATATTAGTATGTAAGCAAATCTTTTAATTAGAATCATCATATTATTATTAAACAATTAATTTTATTCAGTATTCATTAATTGTTTAACAAATGATTTTGCATCTATGGCTCTTGAATAAACTCCAGGATAATTTTCTCGACCACATCCTATTCCCCATGAGACAATTCCAACTACAAGATCTGGTTTACTTTTGGAAAACAAAGGACCCCCAGAATCCCCTTGGCAGGAATCTTTGCCCTTTGCAGCCGCACAAATCATCGCTGGTGAAATGTTCCCTTGATAAGCTTTGTTGCACGTTTTTCTGTCCACAAGTTTCAAATGAGCTTTAAGTAAATGGGGAGAAGGCGAACCGCTCTCAGAAGTAAGGCCATATCCAATCGTTGTCACAGCATTTGAACCAATTTCATCTTCCGATGCGATTCGAGCTTTATTGACATTTTTATTGAATTTCATTTCACTTACTTTTAATACAGCAACATCATAGTTAGCAGTACTAAATAGTTATAAAATAAACTCAATTAATTTTTAATTGTTATATAAAACGATGCCATATACATAATTAATGAGTTAATAAGATTTAAAATAAAGATAAGTACAGGGTGGGATAATACGATTGTTAATTTAAAAAAAGAAAGATACTTATGGTCCACCCTGTATTTATACTTTAGGTCGTATTCAGGATGGATAACTATTTTATGAACTTTGACCGCATGTCCCGCTTTCCAATCGTTTTTTGTAATTCCCACCAAGACATTCAAATCCTGTGGTTTATAACCATATTCTTTTAGCCAATCAACGCAATGGGCTGCTGTGACGATTAATGTTTTTTCAATAATAAATGACCCACAGAATGGAGATTTGCGATTCTTCAAGAACAAAGAACCGAAAAATGGAAATTCCCCATCATGAGCTTTTTCGCCTCCGATAATTCGAGTGTCATTTTCCATGTAATTCACTAAAATAATTAAATATTCTACAGATAATGTTAATGTTATACAGACAATGTACTTGCAATTTATAAGTTAAAATTAATGTTATCATTTCTACAGTGTAGTTATTATATAAATTACATATGAGTTACTTACGGATGAATTGAGGTAATGCTTTTGCAGATGCGATTATTAAAATAAAAAGTAGAAATATAGTTTTCATTGTGCTGGGAAGCTTTTTTTAATTAAAAGTAAGTTCAAAATATGTAATGTGTTAAACATGGGTTTATATACCAAGTGCTTTGATTAATGTTCAATTTTATTAACAATTACGACTTTGCATTAAGTTACATTTTTATCCAGTAGAAAATATCAAATATTTAATAAATATTTAAATGAAGTTGAGGGTTAATTAGCCATTATTAGCACGCTTTTCTGTTAATATGAAATGAATTTCAAAACTCTGTTATTTACGATTTGTTTAAAGCTTTATGTGCAGTTTATGTATGAAGAATTAATTTTCAATTAGAATTTCCAATTTAAATAAATCAATACAATTTTCACTAAAAAAAGTTTTAAAAGATTCATTTATTCAAGTTAACTAACAAGTAAGTACAGATATTTAAATTAAGTACATATTATTAAATAGTGTAGTTTTTATTGTCGGAGTTTTATGAGGGCGTTAAATTTCTTAGGTACATTGGCAATTCCAACTTCAGGAAATGGATCAGGCATTTGTTCCCCAGGTGGCAATTCAAAAGTATAGCGTTGCAAAAGATATGCAAAATAAGTAAAACTGGAAATTCTAGCTAAAACCTCAGCAGGACAAATTCGTTTTCCAGCTCCTATAAGAAAACATCAAAATTAATAAAAATTATATCCAATTGTATAACAATATTGTATAATAATATTCAATAATAACAATAACATAAAACTCAAGACAATTAAATAAATTGACGTCACATACCAAAAGGCATTATTGTATCTTCATTGCAAATTTTTCCATCTTGGTCTAAAAATCTTTCTGGTCGAAATTCTTCAGGTTTATCCCAAACATCAGGATTATTATGAATGTTCATTATATTTACAGCACAAATTGAGCCCTAAATGATTAAAAAAACAATTTTTTTATTCCAAATAATTAAATTCTTTACAAATTAAATTCTAATTGAATTCTGCTTTATTATAAAAATAACATGTAATTTGAATATTTCATAAATTATGATATTAATTACCTTAGGAACAAAACATCCATCAATTGTCGTATCTCTATCTGCATGTCTAACCGTCACAGGAATGAACGTCGCACGTCTCAGAACTTCCATAGCTGTTGCTTGAGTGTAAGGCATTCTCTCGTTGTCATTCATTGACGGAGGTCTCAAACGCCCAACAACGTCGTCAATTTCCTGTTGGCATTTCTTTTGGATTTCCGGATTCAAAATCATAAACATGACCAAATATTCAAGACTTGAAGCAGTTGTGATAAACCCAGTAATGAAAAGATCCAAACAGACCATGATAAATTGTTCATCTATAAAATTAATTTAATTAATTAAAATGAAATTAATTATTTTAATTAATACCAACTTTAAGTAAATAATTATTAATTAATTAATTTATAATTACCTGTGTAATAATTTGGATTGGCAGATTCTTTCTTATGTTTGTCAATTTCATATAAAAACGTGTCCATTAAATCCTCTTGGTTATTTTGATATTTATTCAACGCTCGTCGTTCGCTGAGAACTTCTTGGAAATAAGCTTGGAGTTTGTAATGAGCTCCATACGCCGTGTGGACTTCGGTGGCTCCTGGAATGAATCGAAGCCAAGGGAAAGCGATGAACGTCAACATTCTTGGATTCATCGTTGCGGAGAATTCGTCAATCAATCCGGTGAGTCTTTTCACTTTATCTGTGTCGTAAGGAAATCTCGTTCCCGCCACCATTGTCCAAAGGTTGTTAAGGACAGTGACGTTGAACAAAGTTTGCATCTTCACAACATCTCCATTTTCACTTCTTTTCTTGTCCAGGAAATTGAAGAAAATCCCAATTTCTTCTTCAAGATACAAATCCAATTTCCTTGTTCTTCCGTATCCGTATTTGGTTAAGGTTTTATGAACAAATTTTCGCATTTCCCGCCATCCTTCTCCATTTGAAACAAATAGACCTAAAACATAATTGGTTAATTAACATTTAAATAAATAAATATACCTATATAAACATTATATTGATTAAATAAACATTAATTTAATTAAATAATAAACATTTTAACTTTTAATATTTTTTATTTAAAGGTTGGAATTGAAATTACCTAGGTGTTTGTTGAAAGATCTTTTATACCACATTGGGCTTTCATCAACTCGATCAGCCCATTCTTCTGAACTTAAAATTTTCCGAGCCATGTGGATATTGTCACAAATCACTATTTAATAAACATTTACTTAGTTAATTGTGATTAAATGCAATTATTAATCAATTTAATATTAATTAAAATGAAATTTTATTTGTTAATGTTCATTACCTAAATAATATCTCCCAGCTTGAAGTGCCATTGTTGAACCCCATTTACTTGTGAATTCCCTAAACATGTCAAATCCTGGCTTAAGTCGATGGTTTTTAATTAAACCCAAATGGAATAAACTTCCAATAATTGGGTAAATTGGTGGACCTGGAAGTAATTTCCGTTTTGGTCCTTTGGAACCCTTTAAGGCATAATAACATATTGTTCCAAATATTAATCCTAATAATAAATATCCTGAAATCATTTTTATTTAACTTTGAATATTAAATCAAACTTAAATATTAAATGTTGAGGTAGTCGGAGCTCCCAATTTGTTGTTTTATGAAGGCAAACGCTTCCCTTCTCTTTAACAAACGTTTATATAAGTTAGTGATGACGCAAAATAAAAAGGTTGAAATTCTGTCAATTATTCCTAAAAGCAAGATTCAAGTTTTAAACCTGTTTGGCAACAAATGAAAGATAAATAGAGATATAAAAGAGATATAAAAGTTTGGCCAATTCTATGAATATTTATAAGTTATTAAAAGTTTCCTCGAAGGGACGAAACAGGAATTTTTTCGAATTTACGTTTTACATATTTACAAAGAAATAATACTTGTTTCACATTTTTCCAAATTTTTAATCCATTATAAATCATATCTTGCAATTTCGATTTCTCGGAAATGTTTTTGATTTAATGTGAACTCAGTAATAAATAAGGATAAAAATATAAATAGTAAAGTTTTTTTATTACACTTTATTGATATTCATCAAGAATTATTGAACAGTTAAAGGAAAAAATGATTTTTATAATATAAGTTCATTAACATTTTACCATAAATAATAATAAAGACTTCATTTCTAGAAACCTCTAAAAGTGATTCTTGGAATCTTGGTGTAGATCCAAATACACTTACTTTACACATAGGTACATATAAATTCTTTACCGTTTATAACATTGTAAAAAGTTGAAGGGCTTGATAGAATACAAATGGGATAGATGTAAACACAAATGTTTGATTTTTCTTCTCACTTCCATTTCTACTATAAATTATTCTTGTTTTTATTATCGTTTGATTTCTTTTATTATTAGTTCTTTCTTTAATGCTTTAGCAATTAATTCGTAAATTCATAACATAACAATGTGTATAATTTAGGTACAACTTGTACAGAAAAATGTCAATTTTTATTTGTAATTTATATATAATTAATGTCTGTATAATAGTTGAATTAAAATATAATAACTATCTTAACATTAAATAGCATCAATTATTTACTTTAAATATTCATTGATATATTTTTTTCTCAATGGCTGTAGTGTATATGTAATTTTAACAAATATTTAAGATGGTACTGGGTATACAGTCTTTTAATATAATACGTAGTCATATTATCATACTACGTCATTAGTTCAATTCAATAGAAACTGGTCGATCGCAAGTTCACAAAAATTCAAGTTCTTTCAGAGCAATTAGCATACATTTGTATGTACCTCATTCCATTCCTCTGCCAAAGTTTCATTGGTATAAGGAAGTACGTAAAGATTCTTAAATTCAGTATGTTGAGCGTCAGTGCGCAATAAAGAAGATAGGCAATTTTATCACATTAAATCTAACATTTTATTTAAAATATTAAAAAATATAAATAAATAAAACATAAATAAAATGAAGGACGTAAAAATTTTAAGTTCAAAAAATGTCCAAGGATATTTGTCAACATTTACTGAAATGGTTTGCGACATGTTAGAAGATAAGAAATTTATGAATATGGGAATAACCAAACAATGGATTGCTCGACTTCTTTTTCAAAATGTTCCAAATGCTGAAGCACTTCAGTAAGATAATATTATTCAACCAAACGTCAATTAATTTAATAACATTTACTTAATTGTAATTTACTTAAATGTTATTTAAATTTTAGTGGTTTAGCTACAACAGTGGCTTATAAACATTTAGTCGAAAACCCTTCAGAGAAAAATCTCCAAGAAACTTATATTCTTGGTTGGTGCTTGCAAATGGTAATTAATTAAATTGCATAATAAAATTAATTTTTTAACTACTTTAAATGAGGATTTTATTTTATGTTTAACATAATTTTAATTATTTATTATAAATTTTAGTATGCAACTTGTTATTTTATTCTCGATGACATGTTTGACAAATCCAAAGAACGTCATTTCAAACCATGTTGGTATCTCGTTGACAACATGGGAAAGGAAGCTTTAAATGATGTCATTATTATGGAATCCTGTGTTTACTATTTAATCAAAAAACACTTTGAAACAAGAGAATTTTATCCTGAATTGGTCTCAACATTACACGACCTGTCTTTAAAAATGGCAATGTCACAAACATTGGAAAGTAAATTGAGCAAAGATGAAAGTCTTGAGAGTTTTACAATGGAAACTTATAACAAACTTGTCAAATACAAAATGTGTTATTATCCTACCTATATTCATGTCAAAATAGCAATGCTTTTGGTAAGTAAATACACAAAAATTAATCTTAAAATTAGTTAACCATTTAAGTAAGCCAAATTAATAATAAGTTTATAAACCGCGACTTTATAGGCGGGAATTAGAAACGAAGAGTTAATTAAAGAAACAAAAAGAATTTTCTCAAAAATTGATTTCCATTTTCAACCCCGCGATGATTTTTTGGATATTTATGGAGACAATGAAAGCCACGAAGCTGAAACCGGAAATGACATTGAAGAACGAAGATGTAGTTGGATTATTTGCAAAGCATTGGAACTAGCAACCCCAAACCAAAAAACGTTATTAAAAGTAAAGTAGACATTCAATATACTTATAAAGTTTAAAAGGAAAACTTGATTATAAATTATAAGATTTAAATTAATGTTTTATTTCCATTTTAGGAAAATTATGGGAAAGGAGATTTTGCAAGTATTGAAACTGTTAAAAACTTATTTGTTGATTTGGGAGTTAAAGAACAATTTGAACAATATGAAAATTCTCAATATTGTGACATTCTTAACGAGATTGAGAACCTTAATGAAAATCTTCCCAAGTCATTGTTTAAAGACATGATGTGGGCTTCTTTTCCAAATAAAATATCAACCCAATTAGGAGAGGGAAGTTCAAATGTCTCTCTGAATGATGTTAAGCGTTTGACAAAAAACATTCCCGATTTTCTTGGAATCTTTCCACAAATAATCGAAGATTTAATTCACGATCCACAAACATGTGAAGATTTGGGTGAATTGAATTCCTCAATTAGTCGACTCATGTTGTACAATGTTCCACATGGAAAGAAAACAAGGTTTTATAATTAAATTACTAAACTAATTTTCATAATAGCTTTAATAATTTCCTAAATTTAAAATTCAAATTTTGAGAAAATTTATTTTTTAAATATTCAAGGGGTCTCACAATTGCATTTGCATACAAAGCATTGGGGAATGAAGAAACTGAAGAAGCTGTGAAGAAATCTTACATACTTGGATGGTGTTTAGAGATGGTATTATAATTAATTTAAATATATATATAAGTTAAATAATCAAATAAATAATATTAACGTTCCTTTTTAAGCTCCAAGCTGCTGCATTAGTTGCCGATGACGTAATGGACAAATCATTAAAACGGCGTGGATTAACATGTTGGTACAAATTAGAAGAAGTTGGACTTTCTTCCTTAAATGATGCCATCATATTGGAATCATCTCTGTATCGAATATTGAAAAAGTATTTTAGCAATGAGGAATATTATTTGCAACTTCTCGACCTCTTCCAAGACAACACGTTTAAAACAGCTTATGGTCAAAGTTTGGATATTTTAACTGGAACGGAAATGAACATTGACACGTTAGAAATAACTTAATAATTAACTACTTAATGTTAATATACCAATATTAATATTAATGAATCAATTAAAGTTTAATTAATTGCAATAATTAATAAGATATGTTATATTTATATTAGATTTACAATGGAGCGATATACATCAATTGTGAAATATAAAACAAGTTACTATACATTTTATTTACCAGTGGCTTTATCATTAACGATGGTAAAATAATAAAATAATAGTTTCTTAAATTTGAAATAACTGATTTGTAATTAAAAAAATATTATTTATAAAATTAAATATTTAAATTTAGAGCGGAGTCCAAGCCAAAATGTTCCTTGAACAAACCACAGCGTTTCTCCTTGACATTGGTCATTTTTTCCAAGTTCAAGATGATTATTTGGATTGCTTTGGAGATTATGAAACTATTGGGAAAATAGGGACCGACATTGCAGATGGCAAATGTTCATGGTTGGTCGTCTCAGCATTAGAAATTGCGACTCAAGAACAACGAGAGTATATAAAGGTAATAACAAAAATTAATCTTTAATTTTATGCATCCTTGCAAATGATAATTATTTGTTTATTATGTTTAAATAATCATCTGATTTTTATTCCAATAAGGAAAACTACGGTAAAGGGCTGGCCAATCAAGAAAAAATCGACAATATGAAAAAACTTTATAGGGATTTAAAACTTCCCCAAAAATATGCTCAATATGAAAATGAAACTTACGAATTACTTCAAAATACAATTGAAAATATTTCATTTGTCGAAGATGCCCACAAGAATTTATTTATTGAGATCTTAAAAACTACTTATAAGCGAAAATCATAAGAAATTAACTTAATTAATGTTTCACGAGATTGTTTTTAGTATTATTTAAATACATATGATGTACGATTTAATATATATGTATACTGTATAATTTTATTAATTACTGATATATAATATAAAAACTTGAATATTACAAACTTTTATTTATTAACTTTTATTATTAAATACCAACAAAAACAACAAAAGTTTTATTATTATCTAAATGAAGAATTAAATAAGGATAAACACTTTAAATTGACCAACTGACCAATAAAACAATAAAATGAATGGATCATTCTGTTATCTTTGTAAAATAAAAAAACTCCGACAATGTCGCATATTTCCCCAAAACTTAAAATCCGCGCACAG
>JAQGBZ010000592.1:0-28605 GCA_034687125.1 Neelides folsomi
TAACCCACTCTATTTGACTAATCAATTTATTAATTATACGTAAATACCTCACGATATTTGCTTTAGGTAGAGAAATATACTCCAATCAATCTGTCTTTGCTCTTTGTAATACGATGCTTTCCCAACATGGTCACATTCATTCATAAGATTATAAATATTTACCAAAATGCTGGTTGAATGACTATTATGTATAAACTAAACATATACCACAAGATAATATAAAATAGACAAAAGAATACTCATTTTCCAAACTTGCCAATACATTCTATTCACCTATTATTTGTAAACATTATGAGTTTTAAGAGTCATGAATTAGTTTTTTAAGTGTAATGACATTAATTAAGCTTACCTGTGATCCTACTAACGTTCTTTACTTCTTGTCCAGCAAATCCAGCCACATGAGCTCCAAGACTAAACCCAACTAAATGGAAATCTTGGGGTCGACTTCCCAAATGCTCATTCAGCCAAAAGATAAATAACGCAACCTAAATAATTAATTCATATTAATTTTAATTGTTAAGAAAGAAATAAAGCCATTCTGTAAATGTAACATTTTTCCTTTTCTTCTTATAACTTTTATTTAAAAGAGAGTCTTATGAACTTATGATGATGGCGTTGAGTTAATTAGAGTAGAAAAGAGTGGCCAAGAGGATAATGAGGCGTTTTAGACGTTCGACCTGGATCTCTCAAATTCAATTCATCTCACACATTAAAAGGAGAGGAAAGTTTAGCTAACGTGTGTGTTATGGCATCTCTCATCTCGCTCTCGTCATCTCCCCATTGATCACGATCACACAATTCGCACACTCAATGTTGAACTCGTATATTTAATTTATTTAAAGTTAAACTCGTATATTTAAAGAAAAATTCTAACGAGTGTCCCATATTCATATCACTTCCACGTCTCTACTCTACATATGGAATAAATCAAGAATTTAATTTACTACAACTCACTACTTACTTACTACTTACTTACATTTAGTTAATGCTACATTTAATCTTTAATATAAAGGTAAATTAGAGTTTATAGTTAATTGGTCCAATTGTAATATTAGGTTAAATTAGGAGGTTAGTAGTCAAAATATTATGAAAAATGAAGAATGAAATTGTGGGGGAGAAAAAGGAGATCTTTACATTTATCTTATAGGTACATTCAAACTACAGGTAACATTAAGAGTTAAGACAATTGCATGTGTTCACTTAATGTTAGTTGTCAGTAGTGGTCCATACAGTACAAGTAGTAAGCACAGGAGTTGTATGTAGTTGGGTCTTTAGAAGTCATTGGAAAATAATATTAGTGTGTTAGGGCCACAACTCGTATTAGGATTAAATACACAGAGATCTCATCCATTATTTATGAAGATTTGATATATTAGCAACTGGGCTTGGGTTGTAGCCCAGTCATCCCTATCACAATTAACAAAGGTGCCTTTGCCTTTGTAAATTGTGAGTAAAGTAGTAATGTGATTGAATCTGTCGTGCTACTCCCCACTGACTCACAAACAGATAAATGAAACACGTCTTTGAATTTCTGACCTCACGCAATTCCTACACGAACGACTCAACTCTAAACAGATTCAAACTGACTCAATTCACACTTAAATGAACCAATATTACCAACCTTTATCATCATAACATATATTGTAATAATTGTAACAAAACCAATAACCTTCTTGATGAATAAACTCATAATAATAATAAAAGATTTTAATTCTCATCATCATTTTAACTAACTTAACTTTAACTTTTATATTTCAATTAAATTGAAATCAGTTTTATATTAATTTTTAATTTTTAAATTAAATTTTTTTGAAGTTTTTTCAACAATGTATTTAAAATTATTTTCTGCTAATTTGAATTATTTTCTTCTAATTTGATTTTTAAAGTTTTGATGATTTTAGTAGTTCATTTGTTCATTTAAAGTAAAGGTTCTTGGGACAGGTACAAAGTAAGTATAAGAATATAAGTATAAGCTATTAGTTTACAAGTCCTATACATTTAGTTAAAAGTGTTTAAATCCCATAATTGAGTATTTGGTGAGGCTTATATAAAATGAGTGAACATGACTTGGCAGACTCCTCCAATTGAAATGAGTGCAAAAGTGCAGAGATGAAATGGAAAAAAGAGGAGAGATGTGAAAAAAATGAAGGTGGCCATCAGGGAGTGCTTCTTAGTCCCAATACTTCTTTGTTCGAGTTGGACGAGTGTCAAGAACCAAAGAACGAGTACAAATCCAACACTCGCATTTTGATCTCAAAATCTCTGTCTATTCATGTAACTATTCAATATTCAAACCATTCAAACCAATCAATTCGCATAATATTTAATCATCTCATCTCGTAAACTGAATTCTTTAAAAACTTCCTATTCCCTTATTGTTGAAAAGATTGGAGGATTTGGGAGGTTTTGAAGGATTAAATTGATTTATCATTTCAGTTGGACTCAGTTGGAGATAAAGTGCATTTTATGTATGCCAATGTAGAAAGCAGAAAGGAGAAGCATCTGACACATGGACAATTTAACAATTGAGAAGACCCGTGTTCAATTTAAAAGGAATTTAAACGTCTTGATTTCACACAGTGGATTTGGACAGAACTGGTACATTCAGTTAAACTTAGCTTCCGCGGGAGAAAGGAAAGTGTTTGAATCTAAGGGTTTAAAATTTAAACTTACTTGCCAATTTGCCAATAAATAAAGGGCAAGAGGAAAATAAAATTATGCTGCGAAGACACACATGACATTTTTAAGCAATTTAGCTTTCAAGGGGATTAATCGGTTAATATTAAAATTACCTGCTTTCCCACGAGCCGCGTGTTGACAGCGGCTCTCACATAATTCGGTATAGCGGCCCCGTTCTCCCAATCAACACAAATCACATTGCACTCAACCTGTAAAAAACCATAATGAGAGATTTGACATTTTTGGTCCTAACCCTTTAATGCTTACATTTAGACGGGGGATTTTGAGGTTATTGGGAAATTGAGGACGAGGAAGCGATGTGTACAATATTCAAAATGTCACATGCGGAACAATTAAAAATTAAAGTTAAATTCAACTTAATTCGAACCATGTAATTTTGCAATGCATTTTTTTGCAATGTATTTTTGTATGGGTATTTAAAAGGAATTAACTTTTACAATTAGAAAGATGAGACGGTCTAATGAGAAAGGAAATTTTCCGCGCTACACTTCATGGTTTTAAAATGGGAGCTTCAGTCGACCGCAAGTCGATTGAGGAAGTATTTCATTATATTTCATTTCAGTTAAGGTAATGAATCTAATGAACAAAACTCTTTACATCCTCACATTTAACTCTCATTTATCAGAGGGAAGTGAAAATGTAAAAATAATTAAACAAATCATTTTACCTAAACTTTCAATTAGCTTATAGTTAAAAGACCAACTTAAGTTAGTCTTAAATAAAAGTTTATTTTAATAAAAGTTTATTTTAAATAAAAGTAAAACAGTAGAGATTCTTCCACAAATTTAAATACAATAACAGTACAATAACAGTACTTGTAAAAAAAGTTCACTTTTACAATAGACGTGTAAAAGTAGTTTTTTAAAGAAATGCAAATAAAGCCATTTGTACCAAAGATAGAATTCAAATAGAGAATTCTCCCATTCACAAATTCGCAAATTCACCAATGTTTGTACATATAAATAACAAAAGCTTTTGCAAATGAAGGATGACGAATGAATTTCATTAAATGAGCAACAAAAGTAATTCAGGAATCCATGGCGGTTTTCTCGATCCTTCAAAATACGTCAACTGTAGAAGACTGAAGAGCCATCAAATTGAGAAGAATTGGAAAAGGAGAATTGGAAAAAGAGAATTGGAGAATCCCAGTAGAATCAAATGAGAGAATTGTAATTGAAAAGAGATGAAAGTTGAGAAGAATTGTAACTGAAAGCGCCGATCTTTTCATTTTCATCTTGGATGGAACTCGGCCCAAAAATGGATGTAATTAAGTAGGGAAGTTGAGGTAGGGCCGTCGTATGTAAACTAGGCGAAACAGACTCACTTGCTCTGAATTCCCTTCGTCTGCCCTACTCTGTCTCACTTCAACACTCTGACCATGTGGACTTCAACAACAATGGGCTTCGAGGACACGCAAGTTTTAAAAACTCCGGCGCCAGTAATCCCAAAATGCATTTCCTATTTCTCAAAACTGCATTTTTATTACCGAGACCTCATTGGAGAGTTGAAACTTTTAAGACCCATAAAAACGTCTCAATGGTTGAAAGGTAATTTTGCACACAGAGTAAAAAGGTGGGAAAATGGTTTCAAACGGTCTCTTGTACTCTCTAAATGTCCAATCCATTACGCCTACATTTTTTAACATTGCCAATTTACCGTTATTAAGCCTTTATTGTATGACTCGTTTTCTTTTAAACTCTCAATGCAATTTTTTCAAGGCTCGAGGTAATTGCGGGAATCATGATCAATGGAATAATCTCTTTTGGGGTTTCCCTCAACCCCACACTGGACACTTTAACGAACAAAAAAGATTTCAATCTTATTGTAGGACACTTTTCTATGCCAAATGGAAACAACTTCATTCCAATATCACCCATATACAATACATACCATACATTCACTAAGTATACTTATATGTTATTTAGCAGGTACGTGTAAATAAATAAATTCTTAATGATTGGTATTCTTTATGAACAATAATGATAAGTTTACAGATTAATGTTATGTGGGTCTTTTATACTACATAATATCCAAGCCATATAAAAAGTTCAGTAATATTATTTAGCTTAAAATGTAATGATATTATTTACCACAAAGCTGTTGCATGAAAACTTACAATATACAGAATACATAAAATACAGATATTATATTGTAATACATATATGAGTTATTAAACCGTGAATTAAATCATAAAATGAGAATGCGGTCATGTATTCCTTTACAAAACTTGAGGTTTTCAATGCAAAGTATAATCAAAAGATTTATACATATTACAGATCATTCACATTTAACATAGAAGTTATACATTTGTATGACTTTTTATATACTTGTATGACTTTATATACATTTGTATGACTTCACAGTTCATTTTACTGCGAGGTTTTTACTTTATACGGTAAATGGTCATGATCTCCTTTGTCTTTTATTATCCTTTAAGATGAGACTGAATGGAATCAAAGCGGGATATTTACAACTATTGCTGGGACATACCAAGAAACCCATCTTGAACAAGTTGTGAACAATTCCAATAAAAGAAGTTGAATTAGTGAATTTATAAAATAAATGTTTTCCTCATGCAAGTGTCAGAATTGAGGCGTGACCGTGGGATTCCACTTGACCGACTCTCTTAACATAATCTCCTTTTCTCATTATTATGACTGGTATGTTTAGAATGCGAAAATTTTACTAATTTTTACCCATTTTCTACTCGTAAATCCAACATGGGCCTTACATACAAAATATACATAACTAACTAATGTTGTCGAAAAGATCTTGTGAGTTCATCTTAAAATTTCTACCTGGATGTTTCGCATATGAAGCAGCTTTAGTTATTTAGCAGATTTGGTTATTTGGAAGATTTTGTTATTTTGCTATTTGGAAGATTTGGTTATTAGTTTAGTAATACAGGGTCAATTCTCAATTCCCTTTTCATGAGACGTGTAAAATAATTGGATTAATTGTGGGTTGAATTTTGCAAACTTCGGTCTAGTTGGTTTAACTTACGACTGTGAGCAGAGCCAGACGCATTTCCGAGGCCCAGATTTGATTGCAAGTAGAGCCGAATCCATGGATGATGATCTTCGTTGCCACTGAGGCGTTGAAATGAGATGAGAACATGGCGGTGGTGAAGTTGAAGTATGAAAACGTCTCGGCCACTTGGCGATTCTTCCTCGTGTAGAGGAGGAATTTGGTCCCGACCTCGTCCGGCGGACTTGGGAGCATGTCGAGATAGTCGAAGGGCCCTTCGTCGCGGAAACATCCAAGTTCTCCGTAACAGACGATCTCTTCATCTCGCTTCACTCTCCTATTAGGACAATTTGGTTAGAAAACGACTCGCTTCCGCTTCCTTAAACTTACAACAATGGACCATTACAAATACGCGATCTCAGGAATTGAGCTTACAATAAGGAAGAACATTTAAACCTAACGTTCATCAAATTAAACTTTTAATGTTATATTTAACCAAATGAGTCTGTTTGATTCAAAAAATGGACTTGCACAACTGCATTTATAAAGAGACTCATTTGGTAAAAGTGCCAAGTCGAGCTTATAACTGTTTTCATTATCATTTAAAAATATCATAAGTTCATTTAACAATCTTTTTTCCTCATTTGTAACAAATTAAAAATCGTATAAGGAAATGTATTATTTAAAAATTTTGTATCATTTTAAAATTTTGTAATATTTTAAAAGCGTAACGATTTAAAATTGAAATTAATAATATAATTACACTTCCAAATTACAATTTTAAATGATGTTCATTTAAACATGACATAGCTTACGAATGATTAGTTTTCCTTAGTTTTCCTTTTTCCCAGGCTTCAAGACTCGTCACAACGGCTTTAAAGACTTCCTCATCATGAAGCTCATCGTCCTCGTACATTTGAATCTCGTCCCCATCTTCAGTTGATGATGCCGAGCGGCCAATGAGCGAGGTTAGAACAACAACTATAAAATTATACAAAACAACAATTAAGAATTAATAACTTAATTTTTATCAATTAATTCTAAATATCTCAACTAAACAAATTAACTAAAATTAATTGTGAAATTGTGAAATTAATATTTTATTTATGTATGTATGTCTGTATTTGTGAATGAACAACATGTACCATTTTACTACTAATATAATAATACCTAATATGATAATGAGAGATAAATAAATTTAAATAATGTATGTCTAAAGAGGTTCATGTTTAGTTTAAATTTCCATTTATTTAAATTGTCAGGTTGAGAAATTTGGTGCGAGTGTTAAAAGTCAGAAGTATGAAGATTGTTAGAAGATTTGAGAAAGCTCCTTATGTTTTTTCCCATTGTGGTCGTTTTGATAGTTGGAGATCTTTAAGACCCGCGGTAGTGCAATAACAATTTATCATATTGTCAACAATGAAGAGTTATGAGATTATATAAGTATGAGATGGGGATTTGGGAGAACCTTAATTAAAGAGGGTGGAGATCATTAAGGAGGCTTCTAAGGGAAAGTTACTTCAACATAAATACTCAGACGACGGCTTTATGACTCAAAAACTCAACCAGCATCTACCTGTAGTTTATACATCATAAATACCTATACAAATATATACTGTATATGTGTATACTGTATGTTATATGTAAAGTATATGTAAGGTAGAGCCCATGTTCAATATTAATCGTATATGAAAAATGAGAAGACACCTTCATTGTTTACTCATATGCCACTTATGAAAATCCTACATTGTTGGATACATTGTAAGATTTTGCAGATATCTGCACATATCTGCAGTGTTAAATACTTTACTTTTTTGGGGTTATGCGGGTAGAGAGTGCGTAAAGTTGTCTCGTTATTTCTCCACCGCACTCCCAATTGACAAGAAAGTCTCTTAAATCAAAATTTGGAGATTAGCTCCAAGCTATTTAATAATAAAGAAAACTTCCTCAATAACATCATACAATAAATATGTAATCATTATTCAATCACAAAATGAACAATTCATTTTCTTTTTTTATTGAATATTCATTTGGGTTCAAAACTTCTTAAAGGCAACTAAAGGGGAAATTGTTTGCAAAATGAAATCATAAGTCATTTTTATTTAATAATTTTTAAATAGGATTATTCATTTTACAAACCGTTTACTTAATAAGTAAACATACCTAGGTAATATCTAAACATTTAAAAAATAACAAAATTTCTATGGATTTCCATATCATTATCCCTATGTTTACTTATTAAGTAAACCGTTTGTATAGTTAAGTTAATTCTGTTATCTTAAACTATTCTCAAAATTAATTTATTATCTCAATATTAAATTATTATCTCAAATCTTATAAATAATATTAATCTTATATAATAAAGTGAAAATGGAATGAGAAAGAGAATCCTTGTTTTGAGTTTCAAATTCTTATTTATATTTGCAATGTCTTTCCATTTTTCCTAAGGGTTCTTTGCATTGCTTTTATGTTTTTAATGAAGAAAATGGACAGAAAGTTGGATTGTTTGGATTAGCAGTTTGATGCGAATTGTGATTATCTTGTTTACATATGATAATAACTAAAATACACAAATAAAGTGCTGATATAATAAAATTTATGTTTATTAGATATGACTCTAATAATTATTATTGTAATGCTAATAATAATCATAATAATAATAATAATAATAATAATAATACAGAGATGGATTGAGCAAAGAAATAAGAAAGTTTCCCTTGTATAATCTACAAGGCAAATCGGAGATTTGATGATTTTAAAAATTCTCACAAGACTTCTAATTTAAAATAAAATTTATATTTAAGATGGACGTTGATTAAAAAAATGTACAAATGGAAATTTGTTGGTGAGCAAACAAACCTAACCGCATTCCCCAATTAAACTTCATGACTCGTCGGCCCTTCAACTTTACATTAAAATAAAAATTAAATACATACATTAAATAGCTAAATAAAATAAAATTCTCCAACTTGTTAAACATAAAAAGATGTAAAGGAGGGAAAGCAAAGTGGAAGCAAATGGAAGTTCAAATTGAAGATTCTTCAAATTTTTTAATTTTTATTATTAATTGAGTACATGTTTGGCCATAGGAATGTGTATCAATCAAAGGAGGCATCTAATTCCTATCACCTGTAATTCCTTAGTCCAAGAGTGGTTCCGACTTTCTAAAGAGGAAATGGCCCCAAAGTTGGATTTATTTCATAGATGTTATGCAAATGGGAGAAATCAGGTGAGGAGCAGACAGAGGAGAGACGTAAGATCTATTTCATTCAAAGGTGAATTTACCTGCTGCAAGAGATGTGGAGAGTAGACGGACGCAACGCGATCCCTTCGCCCAAATCCCATTTCTCATCTTTCACTCATGGTAAATCTCCGGCACTGAAACAAATTAATCATTTAATAAAATTAATCATATAATAAAATTAATCATTTATTAAAATTTATTATTTATTAAAATTAATGATTTATTATTAACCATTCATTTCATAATTCCGTCAACGCAAACTTTCAGAATAAATGAAAAATATTAAAAACTGGGGCCAATAACTCATCCTTTAATTAATGTAATTTCCCTTTCAAAAATTTACATCAAATTTTGAATGAACAAGTTTCTAAATATTTTTCCCAATTGTTAATCTCATTTTCCCATATTAATGAACCACATTTACATTTACTACTATTACATTTAAGTGCTATCATACAGGTGTTAATGCATGCACATGTTTAATTCATTCCTTCCTGCATTGTGATGAATGTAAAAATAAGCCAAGTATAGGAGCATATTATTGTATCATAAAAATATAAAAACGCTTAATGTTTTTCAAATATCTTTGGGTCAATAGCACAGCATTAAAACTGACTTACAATTAGCATTAGCATTTAGCAAGGAAAAGTATCTTAAAGGACCTTAATTGATGCTAATTATTGCAATTTTTATCTACACCTTGCTAAATGCTCAATAAATCCTAAGAGTTTTAATATCATTTTAATTAATTTAATTCAACACTTCCTTTATGCATTCAAGCTCAAATCTAAATAATTTAGTTTGGTGAAATAAAGAAACAATAAAGATGTTTTATTGTCATTTAACTTTAAAAGTGTTAAATTTAATAACTCGAGATGTAAAGTTTATATCTCATTTATAAAGTTTATATATTTATATCTAATTTCATTGCATGATATTCACGCATAGGATTATTATAGGTATGTATCTGTAAGTGTGGCGCTAAACAATAAAATAAATTTGAACAATTAGCTTGTCTTTTTCTTCAAATGTGTCTTTGTAGAATCTTTGACTTTTAGGAAATTCCATTCAACGTTTGAAAGTTTTTCTGTTTGCCTCTCCTTGTTGGCCTTAAAAAGAGTTTGAAGTGACAATTTGGAAGTTTGAATGCCACATTTTAGAAACTCCTTCACAACCTTTTCAATTACATTACAATTTGTATTTGCTCAGTCAGTAGCAGAGGATTGAGAAAAATGCTCCCGTTGGACTCATTACACCACGAAAATGAAAAGGGCGAGGACGGAAAGTTAAAAAGACAAAAGCAGTCAACGATTTCCCTTTTCCTCTCTGAACTTCAACCAATTGAAAATGCATTAAAAGACATAAACGTCATAAAACCTCATTGTCATCAAAGCTAAATTTAACAGATTTTAACAGATTCATCAACTCCTTCATTATGTAAGAAAAAACATTATTAATTCCTTAATTAAGCTATAAAATTAGCTAAAGATGAAATTGAAAAAGGATGAGAATCAATTTTGAAAAATGTTCCTGATTGACCTCAAAAATAGGTGTTGATCCTGAGTTGTGTTGTGTGGAGGTGCGGGGGGTAAATGAACTCTCGTCACCGAGGTGGCTGGTCGTAATGTTTAAGGTAATCTCCTCATCCCACCCTACTTATCTCACATCTTCACCCACTCACCCACTATTACTATTTATTCACCCACATCTGGTGGAAACGAGACGAGAACTTGGTTTGACCCTCCAAACCTCGATTCGCAAAAACCCATCTCCATATTCAACCAATTAGTCTCACACTATCACCCAATAATCACCCAATGAAATTAAATTTTAATGTCAAAAATATTTTATTAAGGCAGATATTTTATGAACACACTTAGGTGTATTTTTCTAGAAGCTTCTTAAAACTAATGTACAATCACGGCCTACTAAATGTTTGTTTGTTTATTTATATAACACTTCCTTTAATCGACCCATTTAATCTCTAACTCGCTAATAGTGACCATATTTGCATATAAATCCCGAGAGGTGGCGCTGCTTAATAACCCTATTCTTATACAAAACTTTCACTTTGATATAAAAATTCTTAAGGAGAAAGTCCAGAATTTCAGCTCGCGGTATTTAGGCGGTAATGCAATATAAAGTTTCGAATCACCCCAATAGGAAATTTCTATGAGGGGGTTATTAGGCAGCGCCATCTTAAGCGTCGGCGAAAAAAAGTTTAATCATTCCCATAAGAAATTTCGAAATTGACCTTGGCAGAGTAAGAGCCAGATTATTTCTATGGAGTCGGCGGTGGTAGGTTGTTAAAGATTTATTGAATAAGATAATTTTTTATAAAATTTAAAATCGACGTAAAATATTTAATTCCTGAATTCTTCATAAAAATACGATTATAATTATTATATTTAAATGACTGTATCTTCTGTATTTATATTATATATTAGTAATTACTATTTTATACAAAGCCTTTATAAAGTAAGGACAAATAGAATAGTATCTCTATGAAAATTAAATGCAATTATATTAACTTCTTAAGTAATTTTACAAAAACGAATTGATTTTCCATATCTTTTAAATGGCAAGGCAAAAAACGTTGAGTTCAATTCGAACATTTGTTAAATAAAAGAACTCTCTACGTTGTTTAAATTGGCATTCTTATAGTAACTGCGCTATTCCTATTTGTCCTAACGTTATAAACCCTATGTATATAATTACATGTACCCAAAAATTATATCTTAAATACAATCAAAATTATCAATTGAGTTATATTAATAAAATATGTAAACCACTTATGTAAAAAAAACTAACATTATTAAACTATGGTATAGATATTGTAGTTTAAGCACCTTTGAATAAGTCTGCTAATAGTAGTGACAATTAGTGGTTGCAAGTCTGAGCTTAAAAACTTCTGTCAAGATACAGGGAATGATCATATCGAGAAACAAAGAAATTTGACGAATTTATTATGAGAAGAAATCAAGTAATTGAGACATTTTTTCTTGCAATGCATGAAAATGGATTGCATTTGACGTCATTTTTGTGAGAGAAAATTGGTAATTTGGTCCTCGTTGGAGATGGTTGTAAAATAGAGTCATTGAGTGAATTAATTGAGGGGAAGGGGAAGATTAGTGGACTCAATTGAGCATGATGGGAAAAAAGTGAAGTTTTTGTTATTAAGTTGGCCAGGCATTCATCATCACTCGAATTCACTCCTTTGGCCAATTGTACAAAATGAATCGAAATTGCTCTACTAAAATCCAACGTGTCTAATCAAACCGTCCATCTCCATTTTCTCATTGTCAAGCTCAAAAGCCAAATTCACGACCTCATCAAACAACTAAATACTTTACAATTACTTTTAATTAAAATTAAAATTATAAAATTCCATTTAATACAAATTTAATAATATAATTAAAATTATTAAATTCGATTTAAATCTAAATCTTAATTAAAATGGTCTTTTACCTGGGAGTCAATTGAATGACTCAAGTGGCCGTCTCCTTCTTCATTGTTAATTCCCTTTAAATGCAGTTTAGCAATTTGTAAATCTTTGACACACTTTTGAAGCACTTGAGAAATATAATTTTGAAAACCACTATTAAATTATTTAATTTAACGAAGGCATTTAACAAATTGTGGTTATTATATTAGAAATAGGAGAAGGAACGTTGAAATTTGCCAACTCCTACATGGATCCGTTCACAGTGGAGTTGGAATGAGACTGAAGCGTTTGGAAAGGAGTTGACTCGAATGCCCCTTGGGGACTGCGAAATCCCCCCAGTGCGAATCGCCAACCAATTTCCTCCCAAGAGTCCTCAATGAATTTTTCCGAAGAAGACGAACGGCTCTTCCTGTACGACGAGAACCTGAGGGAACCGCAGAAGCTGTACGGAAACCTGTACTTTATATTTAAAGATAACCAACTCCTTTTAATAGAAACTTTTACATTTCCTCATCTCACTGTGTTTTCTTTATTTGCAAATTCTCACTCCACAGAGATGTAGGAATTTTTCGCAAATGGTTATAAAGGAAAATGAGACAAATGTAACAATCGGCAGGGATAAAAATTGAGATATCTCTTAAATGACATGCTAATGGGAATTATAGCACTTTAGATTTTAATCAAACAAATTAATTTCTTCCTTGACCAATTTAAACATTCGTCAAACTTTCAAAAATAGTTAAATGTTGTTTTAAACAATTAATTGATTTTTATGAAAAACCCAATTTATGTAAAACTATGTATGTACATTACAATGTTAGTAAGTAATTATAGTAGTAAGTACATAGTATAATTTAATAATTAGTGTAATTTAATTGACTATGAAAGTGTAATTGTAATTTTAATGGATGTAAATAAATACTAGTTGTAATATAAATGAATTTATTTAATTGTCAATTTATCAACAAAATCAAAAGAATCGCTAGATTACAAAAGCGTGGTAAAAATAAGATTTATAAATGTTAATTATTAATAATGATGATTACGTTAATTGCATTGCTGCAAATATTATTAAAACAATGACTAGGATTTTAGTTGAAAGCATTTCACTAAATCCTCCATCATGGAAATCATCGTCATCCAGATCTTTTTGAACTAAATAACTTTTGCAAATCCCGTCGTCACAAAAATCGCTTTGGCACTGTGAATCTTTCGTGCAGTTGGATCCATCAATGAGTTTGGGGATTGAAGTTGTACTTGTATTTTGGCCTTTCCCATCATCTCCAGAACCCTCAGTTGTTGTTGTCGTTATTTTTACGGTAGTCGTTGTTATAATTGGAGGATCCTTTTGAGGGACGCAGATGCCATTTTCACAATTTTGGGATTTGCACTCTTCTGGTTTTGTGCATGGATCTCCGTCATTCCCCTTTCCATTGATAATTAGAGGAAAGAAAAGACCAATAATAATGATAATTAGAGAGCTACTCTTTCCAAGCATAACTTTAGTTTAACATCTTAAATTAAATATTAAGTTTACTCGATGCGAATTTATGAGATTCAAAAATATTAAGTCTCTATTTGTAAAAGTTTCTATAGGCAAATCCAATCACATGCCCGATTTTAATTTTGATGGAATTACCGTTATTTTATTAATTTAATTAATTAAGAGACATATTGCCAATACAAAGAAATGATTATGATCTGAATTAATATTTTTATCATATTCATTGCTTTATTAAATAAATGTTAAAATGTTGTTGAAATAATTAAACATTTAACTTAGGATTTTACACCAATCAAATTTTATGTATTTGTACACTTTTATGTTTAATGATTGTAATTGCATTGATGATTAATGATAACGACATTAATGTATTGCTTAACTAAAAATACTAAAAAGTATCAAAATTATAAATAATACAAAGATGATAATAAAATTGAATAAATAATGCTTTTCACAGCTACCACTGGTATTTGGTACATTTAAAATATATGAACATTTTTTACTAATAATTTTTCGGATAGCGAAATATTCAACATGGTCTTTGGAGCGTCAGTGAAGATCCCGATGAAACTCCTGTGAATTTCGTTCCTTCTTCTCCACATAAGGCATTAATGGAATCTCGACGTTCCTTCACGTCCACGTCGATATCCCGCACTTGGACTTTCTTCACAAATAGCTTTGAGTTACATAAATATGCCCAGCAAGTGCTCATTACATCCAGATAATTGTACTCGTATTTCCACTCAAGAATTATCTAAAATAATCAACATAAACATTTAAGCCAAATCATTCAAATAAAAGAAATAAATAATTTCCAATAATATTTTTTAACCTTTTCCAAGTCCCCGATTTCGTTAGATGTTTGAACAAGGAATGTTACATTTGTTCCGTGATTTACCCGCATGTTACTATTTAGGAATTTATTGATTTAATTAATTTATTAATTTAATGAGTAATTCTTATTTGCACAATTGTTGTATAATGTAAAATCAGGGAAAATTACTCTGTGGGTGTTAAATTGATATCTTTGATTGAACCAAGCGCTCCATAAATGTGCATTCGAAGTTTTCCAATCACCCATGGGGCTGCATGGGGAGGAAAAGCCAATTGAACGTTGAGTCGGTAATGACGAACTATGAATACAAAAAGAGTTAACAATTTAACAACTATCAATTTTTTTAATTATCCTATCAAAATTCAATTTACTCTCGTTAGGAAGTTTGCTCTTGAGTTCCCGCTTTTAGAACATGATTTAGTTTAACATTAGTTTTAACTGCGATAGATATAAATTAAGTTTGTCTAAATAATGTTCTAAAAGGCGGGAACTCAAGAGCTAACTTTCTAACGAGAGTAATTACAATTTTTACGATATCAATTATTACCACAAAATGGAGCCGTTTTAGCCGTCGAAACATAAAAGGGAATTAATGTTCTATTTCCAACATCGTAATTATCCGCATCAATCCCCATTGAGGCACATAAAGATCCATCAGGTCCACAAGTGTGACATTGACCCTGTTGAAAATAAAATTAGATTTCAAATTCTTACAATTAAATATTTATCTTTACGCACATTTATATACGAGTATAAATTAACAATAATTATTAATTATATATAATTAATAAGTCAAATTCCTACCTTTAGGTAAGAATTATAATCCGGACAAACATGACCAACTAATTGACATTTCTTCTTGTCACTCGCTGCAATAATCGACTCAATAAAATAGAAAATGGCTCTATTGTGATTGCAAGCAAACAACTCTCGTTGGGCCTCTTCAAATCCATGTGCTTGAATGAGGTTCATAGGAACTTCTGCAATGTCACATCCAGGTTGTTCACGACCGTCATTGGGGTAAAAGTCAATGTGACCGCAGGGTTGAAACATCCCATAACCTTTTAAATATTATGATTTTCATTTTTTTGTTATTGTTGTTTTATGGTGAGTTCAATTGGGATTTTTAAGAACCTAATAAAAGAATTGTTCTTCCATCGGTGTGAATGACATCAACGAACTTTGCATCTCCTGGGTCGAGACGAACAAATGTTGGCATAAATTGGAAGTAGGGCTCTGCTGGATCCAACCCAGTGATTCTTCCAAGCCCTTTGATTTGTTCTCCAGCATATCCAGAGACATGAGCTCCTAAGCTGTGTCCAATTAAATGAACGTTTCCAGGATCTACTCCAAATTCGTCCTAGTAAAAGAAATCAAATTATTTAAATCTTCTTACATAGAAAGAGTTGATCCAAAAATTGTGAACAAAAGTCAGATTTAAATTTAATTAAATGTTTAAGAGAAATATGTATACAATTGAAATGTATACAAATAAAAAATGTATTATTAATATTATAATTACATATTATAAATATGGAGCCTTTAGGGGAGAAGACGGATATCTCGTAAAATTATTTAATTTCAGCGTAACTAATTAAATAAAAACAACTTTTTATTGAAAATATTCTTACATTAAAGATAATCACAATAGCATAACAAATCAAGAGGAAGATTGAGAAAATGTATGAAACATATATTAAATATTGCTAATTCCTTTGTATATCATTTGTTGAGAAAAGTTGAGTGTTGATTATTTTTCTCTTTGTCTTTTCTTGTTTTACGAAAGATAATTAATTACATCTTTATCCTTAATTAAAACAAGCTAAATATATTTAAATATTCTGATCATTTAAGCTCTTTTACTAGATTTAGAGTAATAAAGTAGTTAAAATAGAACTATCACTAAAACAAATTCAGAACAAGAAGAATTTTAAAAAAGAAGAATGTTCAGTAAGTGTTCTAATACATTAAAATTTGAAAAACTATTCCTTTAACATTGCATTTTATAAATATTGAGAAAATTATTTAATTATACCGTTACTAATTAATATGAAAATTTCCCGGTAGATGCTCATTGACTAAAGTGCTGTATGGCCCCATGTTTTATTTTAATCTATGATTAAACGGTTAATATTGGGTGAAATAAAATACAATTAATTAAATGCGATTTAAATAGAAAAGGGTAAACTTACAATTAAAAAGTTTATAAAGTGGGCAATTTCTAATCCAACGACACGAGTGTTGGCAGTCGCTTGTGTGTAAAGTGGCAAACTTCCCCCTCCCCAATCCACCGTTAAAACATTTAAGTCTCCAATTTTAGTCACGAAGGCCTGGGCCATTTTGATGACCCATGAGGAGAATCCGGTGTCAATGAAGCCATGAATGATCACTTTGATGGGTTTTGAAGGGTCGAATCCACCGTCGATTAAACTCGATTTATTCGCGAAAACTTGAATTGGCTGAAATGAACCATAAAACCATTAATAAATTAATACCATTAAAATAATTAAAATCATTAATTTCCAACTTGACAATTAAAATAGTTATAATAACCATTTTATCCAAAATTGATATAACCTTTGTTTAATGCTTAATTATCTTTAATTGTTGTCATTTTCTTTAATTATATTGAGCAATAAATAAATGAACATTTTTCAATGTGAAGAACGCTTAAGATCTTTAAGCACTTAAACTTTGCACTTTATAAAATAAATGTAGGAAATTATACGATTTCCGTCAATTGTTCGCGTTCTAATAACTCCGCTAAGAAGAGTTTTCATTAATTGTGGCGAACATGTTAGAGTCTAACAAAGTTAAAGTTAATTTAACCATAAATATAATAGCAACTCTCTCTCAAATGTGTAGAATTACACGGTTTGACTCGTTGAGTAATCGAACGTAGTCTTATAATAAAACTCCTATTGGTTGTATCCTTTTAAAAATTCACACATGTGATCTCCGTTAATCATTTTTTAATCGATGGTAATCAGTTACGCGAGTTTTTTCCATCCCTACAACCTACATTTATTTACAGACGCAATTAGAGAGATTCAATTTGGATTGAGGAGCTAAAAGAAGGAACAAAGTGAGAGTCACCATTTTGTTCATATGGATAAATACTGATTCAAATGATAATTGTATTGAATAAGATGAAAGTGGAAGATTCAAAATTGGCAGTTTGGGCCAATTGAATAACATTGGGTTAAAACGAAGGTAAATAAAACTGAAAGAACAATTAAAGTGTTAAAAGAGTTAAAAGTTAAATTAGAAAGTTTATAAGATTTACATCAATGGTTCTTGCTGGTGTGTAAAGGATGAACCTCGTGTTGATTTTCTCTCTGTCGAATGGCAATAAGTTGATGGGTCTTTGAAGGAGATCGAACCATCCTTCGGTGATTGAAACACAACCGAGGTCATCGAAACATTTCACTGAACCCAATTCGTCACCCTCAACTGAAAAAAACAACAAAAATTAAAAACATATCTTAACTAACTTTAATAAATAAGTGTATTAACTTTAAGTATAAAGGAGTTTTCCAATTATTTTACGTTTTTTATTTATAATTTGACAGGTCATTCATTTTCTCACGCTGATGTTTATTATTATGTTATTCACACAATATGTATGTTATTGAAAGAAAACACGATGAGTTCAAATAATTGACTTGTAATGACATAATGACACAAAGAATTCCATTAAAAGTTCTTTAACAATTTACCAACCTAGTAATTAAAATAACTCAAGCACATTCATAATACACAAGTTGTATTCCTTTTAAAATGAACCTTGAGACTTTTCAAAAATTAAGTTCCTTTCCCATTGTGATTTTACTCAGCTCTAGACGAGATTTAATTGAACATTGAGAAATTGGCAAATTCACCTTTGGACCAAGAAGCGGAAAGCGGAAGGCCATTTGTGATCTTACAGACTGAATACATAAATGATATAACAAACATCACAAATACAATGTTTACATATAGATATTATAATGTTATGATGAGCCTTAAGTTTGAGATTTTGTTAAGGTATATAAAGTAACCATTATAAATATACAATCATGGTAAATAAGCTTTATCTGTTAATGGTTAAGGGGAATAGAGGAGGAATAGAAGAACGTGGAAGTTAACGGTTGACATGCACATGCACATTGAACTTCTTTCATTCCAACCATTTCACCTCGGAAAGATTTTTATGCGTTGAAACCTTTTGTTCCTTCCCTCATTCAGACTGACAGATTCAGAGTTCGTTGACAACTCAAATCTTTGCATAAATTCAATCACAGTTAGTGTGGACAATTATCAAAACAAATAGAAATTGAAAAACAAATAGAAAACTGTATAAAATTACCGATTCTTTTACAACTACAATTACAGATTGTTATCAAAACAAATTTTATTATTATGACTAACAGATTAACTTCCATATAATATTGTCATATCTATGTATCCGTAAAAATAAACGCTATTGAACAAATCAAATATTCTTCCTGAATTTATCTAATTAAGTACAGATATTTATTACTGGTAAGAGAAGTTGACATTTCCCACACAAAATATATACTATAACACATTTTGTTAGAATCAAGATTGTAAATTGTCAGTTTTTATTTTACTACATATTTGACCTACTAATTAAAATCTCCCTACATATTTTTTAAACTCAATTAAACTGGTATGAACTATTGAATAAGTAAGTCAAGATAAGGAAAAAAATAGATAAGAAAATGCGTAAAACAATTGAAAAAGATTTTTAAGTATATTTAATTGGGCGTGTTGATTGGAGATCTACCTGTGCAATAATAACAATAGTCAAAAGGAAGAAAAGAAGAAATGATGGAAGCTAAGAGATTTGTTCAATCCTTTGTTTGAAACAATAAAAAAATCTTCATTTGAATGGTTACAAGTGAATAGAGCGTATTTATTTATTTATTGAATAGGGTGCTAATGGGAAATGGCATTTTCGCAATTTTCATTTCACTCAACGCGTCCACATGCAAATGATGATGAGATTGAATGGGAAATATGAAAGGGAAGAAGACAGATGCAAAACGTCTTCGCAAATTACATCCAATAAATATTCCCCACAATGAATAATCAAATGTTTGGAAATTTACACTTGGCACAAAGCATCATACACGAAGATTCCACGTGGAGGAAACAAAAGAAATCAAATCATGTAACCGACGACACTTGGTCTCAAGGACAAAATAAATTACTCTTATTATGTAAATTTGTCAAAATCATTCAATTGCTGTTTAAGATCAAGTCTCGTCAAAACATCAATACATCAAACAATACAATAATTTCATTTTAGATATGATTTAAATTTAAGGGTAATTGCTGTTATCTAGAGATTGTTTTTGGGAAATGGCCTTAGGTTCTTTTCAATGTCCAAAGATGAATGTAATTACAATGAGCGAATGTGTGAGATAATTATGCATTTATTTGCAAGATGAATTTCTATTAGAAAGTGCTAAGTTTAAAAATAGTTTTATGTAAGCAGAGGTGAACTCACGTTCTTTGACTGAATTGTCGCTTCTCTTTCTTAAGGAGCCGCTTCCATTGAGAACATTTAAATTCCTCGTTTCGTCTTCCAAAATCTCACTTCCATTGTCTTCCTTCCGCTGAATATCCTGGATGTGATTCCGAGGAGGGCGAGGATTGGAAATGATTCCGAACCCAAGACCGCTATTTAAATTCTTCTCTGAAGAAACTCCAAACACCGATTGCAAAAATCTCCAATCGAGGAAAAAACTTTCTGAAGGGGTCAAAAATATTGATAACAGAAGAAATGTTAATAAAATTTTGAATCGTTTAAATCTCCCCATTTTAAATTATGATTTCTTCCTCCTGAATAATTTTCTTCTTGGTGTTATCTCATTATTTAAAAAATATTGAACTAACAAATGTCCAAATGAGTCAAAAGTTTAATTGTATTAAAAAATAAATTGTAACACAAGCCACAAATACAATTTTAATTCTTGAAATTGTTATATGAAAAGTTTGGTGATTGTTACTTTATATTATATGTTTGGGATAAATAATTGGTTAAGGAGCGTTTTAAGTTGTTGTCGAGTCGGCTCCTTCCCCCAGACTGAAAACAAAGTGAAATTGAGGTCGACGTGGGAAGAAGTGAGAGATTGGCTTCGTCAATTGTGTGATGTTAAATGAAGTTAAATATTAAATAGAAGGGATGTTCATCTACCTTGAGGTCCTTCAAATCTCTTCCCAGGTTTCAATTTTACATCTTTACATCTTCGCTTCCTCTTCTCGTTAACTTCTTGTTCAAAGACGTTAAATCCTCAAATTAACTGCTTTTAATGCTCATTGGAAAAAGGCCTTGTATTAGATGCCACTCGATAGTGAGATTAGCTGAAATGAAGGAAGATTCGCGGGATTGGATCTACTAGTGTAAGTATTTAAGTATCTAATACTTATACCATACTTTATACTTTGTATACTAGTCATAATTGTAACCAAAATATCTAAAAATTAATGTTTAATTTACTCTAATGATATGATAATTACTAAGTATCATAAAAACAATTTTGAATGGCCTTTAATTTATGCAAATATCTTAAAATTTAAAGAAAATTTTAAAGTTTATCCTTTTCCATATTTTTATAGGAGTATGTACGAATATGTATACTATCTCGTATCGACGTCCCTATATCAGAATAAAGAATTTCAGAATAGAATATTTATATTTACAACTACATAAGATGATTCAGATGTCAATTTTATATTCATAAATTGATGTACCAAAGCATGCATAATCAATATACCACATTACTATTACTATCTTCCAAACAACAAAATATTTTCTATTTACATTTTATAATATGCTGCAATAAAGGCTAGTTCAGCACTTTACTAGCACTGCGTTTTAAGCACTAGCACTGCGTTTTAAGCTACTTTAAATATGTTCATTTATATTACATAAACATGCATATTAGTTATTTAACTGTATATACTAACTTTGTAATTAATGTAAATAGTAAGTATAGGTAGAAGAGTTTATGTACATATAGAAGAGTATAATCCCTTAACCATATTTATGGAACCGCTTTTCTCGTGTAAATAACTTTTTTTATTAATCAACCAAATTTCATGAAATTTGAACACAATATGTAGAATATCATGTAGTTTAAGGGAAAAATTTTAGGTGTCAAAGATTGGCTTAAATACACTTCTTGAGTTGATATCACCAAGCGTCAATCGTAGCCTTTTTCACTATATGAATCATTTTAGAGTTTGGTTATGATGTTATATCGAATTGCCAGCATCCAGTTCGGGCCTAAATCCATTAGACAACTAAAAATATGGTAGCAAATAGAAGCAAAAGTCAATGTGATACCAATTAAAAAAATCGAATCATTAAAAAAAGCTTTAAATAGAGAATGGAAAAAAATTCCAATGGAGATAATGCGCTCGCGATTGACGATTGGCGACCCCGATTCAAGAAGTGCAATCGAAGCTGATGGGGTCGACTTTTGACACCCAACCTTTTTTGTCTTAAACTACATAAGATTATACATATTAGGTTCAAATTTCATGACAATTTGTTGATTAATGAAAAAGTTATTTATATGAGAAAATAGCGGTCCCGTAAATATGGTAAAGGGATTACACAATACACTATATCTACTACCTATATTTTTTATCTTTTTTAACACTGTAGAGGCTCAGGATAAGCGACCCTTATTTAATCCAATCTATTTATTTACCAAGCCACTTTTTTACTATATACATATTTATATGCCATTAGTTAAGCACCGTAGGCATTTGCTTGTCTATACATGTATGTCCCTACTCTGTTATATGTCCCTAATCTTATAATCATGTTTCATGTGGAAATGACTCACAGCAAGTCATGTGGTCAGTAAATGAAGCATAATATTCGCAGTTAAACTCAACCACTATTTACGTTAGTGCAATTTTATTTCGATGATATTTAATATTAAAATATTGATCAATTTCTTAAAACTTTTGAAAATCGTCTCTTGTTCTAAACCTAGGTATTTACATACCTGACCTTACTCCTATAGGTTTATTTCATCTTTTTTTGCGAGGACTTTGGACGCCACTTACGCCAGACATCCTTTTGTTTAATTCAAACCATAAGATGAACGGAAAATCAAATATCGAGGTAAATAAAAATTTTATATGAAAATTTATAAATTAATAAATCATTACATGTGAATTCAATCATTTTTACATATTACATTAAAACTATTGGTGATTATATTAAATATTATTCTACCTGTACTATGTATTATATATATAATTGTATATGGTAGGTATATCCTCATTTCACAATTACTAACTTTTGAATTATGAAATAACTTGGATTATTATTTTAATTTTTGGAATAAATAACAAGTTTTAATAATTAATTAATAACAATAATGTTAGGTATGATGATAATTTGTTTATAAAAGATAATGTCTCTATTTAGGGTAAAGTCGAAAGTGTTGGCGATGAAGAATTTGTCCTTCGTGAACCTTGGCATCAAATAATCGACTTCTCCTCTTTTCCTCCCCATTTCACCCTCAATGAAGAAAATCTGAAGAGAGTGCTGAAAGGACATTACCAAAAGAACATCGCAATTATTGGATATTTATTCAGAGGTCCTGAATTTGATGAAGAATCTTTTCATTCCTTTCCTTCGTCGTCGTCGTTGTCACAAGATTCGGAATTCCAATCAATTAAACAAACTCCACAGCCTGGAATTTTCCTACTTCAATATCCAACGTATTTAGATGAACAAAAAATAACGATTTTGACCATTGGGCTCAAAGGAATTCCTGGCAATGGGAAATTGAATGAACAACTCGCCACGCTTTTGACGCTTTTCTCATCGCTAATTATTTCAACTACAAAGAACATAAACGAGACTGAATTCATCTACGGAAGCGAAACAAAAGAATTTGAAGGATTTGAACTTGTCGAAGCTCCATATGGGAAATTGATCATTTTGCAAAGTCCACAAGATCATGAATTGAATGAAAATGTTTTTCCTTTGTTCAAATCAATTGAATGGCGAAAGTCAAACGAAGATTTTAAAACCATTATGAAGAATTGTGAGACATTGGAGGAAAAAACATTCATGCCATTGAAAGTTTTCGGAAGGAAAATGAGCAGCTCGGATTTTTTAGACCTTGCAAAATCCTATGTTGAGTATTTTCGCACATCCGCGAATATTGATGAGCTTTTAGAGAGAAACAAAACAATTTGCTTGAACTCAATTTTACAAAAGTCATTATGGGCTTACTGTGACGAAATGACCAAATTTGATAAAACCAATTTCCTCACGGAATCTTCCTTGTATGAAGAACACACAAAAGCGGAGGAAAGAGCAAAATCTGCATTTATTTCAGAAACGAGTGAAATTGACGATGAAATTAAAAATCCGGTTTTTGAAAGACTCGAAAAACTGCTTTTAAAAGAATTTGCAATTTTCCAAAATTTGAATTTGGCCACAAAGGAAGAATTCGCTTCTCAAGTTATTAAAATGAGCGAAGAGGAATTCGTAAAAGAATTTTTATGTTCACTGGCCGTTAACGAATCCGCGTTTCTTGAAAAGGAAAAATTCAACACTTCCTTCGGCCTTGACGCCAATTACATCTTGAAGCTCCTCGAAGACAAATTCAAAGACCACAATTGGGACGAAGGAGAATTCGAGCAAATTATGGAATTAGTACAAGATAAATTCACCAATCTTAAAGAGGAATTTTGGAAACTGAATGAAACCAAAATGGCCGATGCCGAAGAGGAAATCAAACTCGAGTCCCAAAAAGTTCATCAATTTTACGTGGAAGCACTTGAAAAGGAATTTGCATTTTTTGAACGAGAATGGCGAGTCAAAGAATATTGCGAAATTATGCATAAAAAATCCCTAAGAATGTTTTCAAACCGAGCTGTTAAAATTTGCCCTGCGATTCATTACATGAGTCAATATGCTGAACTGGATGCCCGGTTGGGTGAAACTGGGGCTGAATTTAAAGAACGGAATTTAAAGCGATTGGAACGGCTTGACATCGACTCTCAGAAAACAGCAAAACTAAGGTTAAAATCCTTCGAATCGAATTTCAATCCCGAGCAAGACAAAATTCCCTTTGTTGACTTTATCATTAAATTTTGCGAAATTAAGAAAAAAATAATTGAGGAAACGCAATCGGAAACTTTTTGTTTTTATGAAACTTATGTTATTCGTATCAAATTGGCCGAATTGATCAACTCAAGTTTTCTTCCTTTGGCTCATCAATATTCTTTCTTTACGATGATGAGCGTCGACAGCGCTTTGGACTTCACTCTTCAACATTATTTACGCCAATTGAGAGAATTCGAAAATAAAACCCAAGATTTCAATTCCGTTCACGACGTCGATCTCGTCAAGAAACTGTTCGATATTTTGCGTGCAGAAACAAGCGAAATTATTGGCTATTTTATTGAGAAAATTCGATTTCCCCGAAACGACATTCTCAACTTTGAAGCCAAAGTTAAAGGGAATTATTACGCTGCTGTGGAGAGATGGACAATTGCTCAGAATGATAAAAAGCTTTTAAGCGAATTGGAACAATTTCTTGTCATCACTTCTGAAGGATTCCTGAATGAGCTGAATCGAAGATTGGACTCGAAATTGATCAAATCCATTCGAGAATTGACGCTTGCGGGTGAGGAAATGAAAGCGGAAAGCGTGAAATTCTTCGTGGAGAAATGCAAGGAAATGAATTTGAATTCATTGGAGATGGAAGAAGCTGAAGAATCTTTGATTATGAGATTGGAAGCGAAAGAGAAGGAAGCGTTGGACAAAATCCAAACGATGATTCTGCACGATTATACCCAAGTGTCAAAGGGAAGGGAAATTGTTAAATTTGGATTTCACCTCGTTGGGGATTTAATATACACGATGGGGAATTGCTTGAAGTTTGTTGGATTCTTTCCGCTCTTTATCGTCGCCGTCACCACTTGCGTAATTGTACAGGAAATTGAAGAGTTTTTTCAAAGGAGAAGAATGAGAAATCGATATCATTTAAATTCATACGTCACGAATTAATCCGATTTTGTGCCATTTAATGCAACTTTATCAACTAAATACTTAATGTTAGAAATACGGAATCATTAATATAAGTAATTAATTTATTAATTCTATTTTATTTCATCTAATATTTAAAAATATGATTGTGTAACTTTTTATATTTATTTGTACATATTAATTCATTTTCCAATTTTCGAACAATTAATAAATATAATCTATTATAATCACCAATAAATATTAATTGAATTTGAATAAACTTGAAGACTACAAATACTTAATTTTTTATTTAATAATATTTCATATTCCATAATATTATTTTTGAGCCAAAAGCTGTCTAATGTCATATATTTCTATATTTACTAAAAGTAAATCATATACTTAAGGATATGATAGGATTAATCGATAAAAATCCGATAAAAATTATTTAATTCAAAATAATGGAAAAATAATCAAATTAATGTAAAATTGAAAATATGGGTTTAAAATAAAATTAAATAATAATAAAACTGATAAATATATTATTGCGACAATAAACTATAGTGGAAAATATTATCGAAATGTGACAATTCTTCAAGGGTGTTATCACCCAATCTTAGTAGATCTCATTTTATGACAAATTTAGCAATAATTCGAATTTTTTTTGAAGTCAACCCTTTACATAGGTCGAATTGTGAGAAGAGCATAGTAAATCTATTTGAGATAAAATCCACGATTTCCAATTTCTTTAATGAGCAATTCATTAATTTTTAGTTTTTGCTACGAGGCAATAATCACTTTATCTTTAACTGTTCCGCTCCAGCCAAAAGAATTAACCAATATGAGCGTATTGTTAAATGGAGGTTATAAATTAATTGGCATTGATCCTGATGGCCATGCTGTTCATTATAATTCAAAATTAGGAATACTCGTTACAAAATATTGCAAATTCCCAAATTTTGACAAACGAAGTCGATGTCCAGTAACAACAAAACCAGATGCATATACTCGAGTGAATAAATTAAAAAAATTCATTGAAGAGAACACGGGAGTAAATGTATTTTGTTGATGTCATCTGATATTTGCAATGTGAATATAATATTCAATAGAATCACGATGAATTAATTGAATAAAAAATATCTTTTAAAATACATTACAATCAAAATTTTAAATAATATAATACCCAATACTAAATTTATTTATGTATATTATCGATTTTTAATTAAATTTAAAATTAAATATTTTAAATGACATTAAAAATATTCTATTTATACCATATTATACCACATTGGCTTAATACGTAAACTAGGAATTATACCTATTCCGCCCCGCCAGCCCGCCGTATGTGAATTTCAGGGGGAAAAGTTCAAGAAATGGATGTTTAAATAGGAGAGATGCATCAAGCTCTACAAGACTCCGCGCTCCGGATTACTTCATCATTAGGATGCTACTGGAAGAATCTATTAAACATCATTCTTATACGCTTCAGACATATAGCATTTCATTTAATCCACCCAATACACAATAAATATATAGTTAATTATTATAACTATACATATTGAAACAAAAAATTTAGAATATTATTTTAAAATGTGAATAGTTAAGGAATTATTATTGAGAATGTATGAGAATGAATATTTTAAATATATTTAAGTTGAAAAGTGAATGATAGATTGGTAGGGAGGTTAATGGGGAAAGAGATCCAAAAAGTTGAAGACTGTCGTTTTAAGAATCTCCGGCTTTCCTTTTATACATCTCGAAACGTGACCGTTTCAAATTGTTTATCAATTGCTGATAAAGCAAATTACAGACAGTTCTCAATTTCAAATATATTCCTTTTGTGTGTTATACATTATACATATAAATTATATAAAAATTTAATTATCTGCGCATCATCAGTAGTTTAAGTATAAGAATGTGTTCTTTATTCAAGTCAAAGAATAAGGTACTACACAATATATATTGTACATAATTTTGAATTATAATGAATTAATGAGAAGTGAAATATTGGCCATTTGGATTGAGCTTACAAGGGTACAGGTATTCGGTACGCCTACCTATATAAAATAAAAATGAAGTATATTGGGATTGCAAAATATGTCGTTTCCAACTAAATGTAATTAGTTAATTTATATTTCAATATTTAACACAAGTTGTAAATGAAAATGTCAGCTTGCGAGTTGACAGCAGTGAATTGATCATTTAAATCCCATATAAATAATTAATTCAACTGAAATTATACGAAATGAGCGAACTCGTTAGTATAATTTTATTTGCCAAGTTCTTGTTTCGGAAATGGCAAAAGAACATAAGACAAAGTAAGTCAATTCTATACTTCTGTTAAGACGTAAATTACTATGAATTAATGATGAATTTTAAAAATTTATGAATTAAATATAACTTAATTTCAAAATCCCATCATCATATTAATAATTTAATAATGATAAATAAAGAGAATTTCAAATCATAATGAAGTAATACATGAATGAATATTTTCACTTAAAAACCTTATTTATTGACTAAATGACATCATTATAATGAATTAATATTATATTCCACTAAAAATTCTCAAAAACATTATTAAACTTATGACAGTGTAACATATATGGTTTTAAATAAAAGCCGTGTCCAAGAATTTTATTTTGTAATTGAATTTTAAATAAAAACATAATATCTTCAAAATTTAACTTTTAAAAGTTCAATTTAAAAAATGAGTATTATTTTAAGTTTTGTACTTTTACTTTTATCACTGTTAAATGGTTTGAATTGTTTGATACATTTGGACAAATCGTTACAAAAAAACAAATTTAACAATGTTTCTAAAAATTTTAAACTTTTCCATCCATGTCTGAACATTTTAGTTGGACAATGGAAAAACTACGAAGAAGGTTCA
>JAQGBZ010000593.1:0-28568 GCA_034687125.1 Neelides folsomi
CGGTTAGTGTCAACCTCGGTTAAGATCACCAAAATTGGTGTATCCCGTGAAGTTGATCTTATCCGAGGTCCAGTGTAGCTAAATTATAAAAGCTAACAAAAGCTTATTGCTACAAATTACAATACTTGTTGGTTTTATTCATTAATTACTCTAATTATATAAAATAGCACACACATAACAAGTTTTAATTACAAGTATTAACTTAATATCTTGAAATCAAATACAAATTACAAAGTGCATCTGTAATGCATTGGTGTTGAACATTATGAAATGATGATTCATAGGCTTAATTAATCCAAATGTGAATTAGGTATGCAGTATGTATTTATCTAATTGCATTTACTGATGCACCAAGTTTGAAAAAGTGTAAATCGGTAAATATCTTTGATGAATTGAAGGAAGGAAATGAACATTTGTGAGTGCAGAGAATTGGTCTGGGAAGATTAAAAAAAAGGGGTAGTTAAGGGAAAGAAATGAATTGGAGGTGGAAAGGGAAGGTGAGGAATTCCCCCAGCCCAGGAAGGAGGAGAATTTAATTATCACTCATTCCGTCCTCGACTCTTCTCTGGGCCGGACGTTTGCCCATCATGGGCCCTCTGCTGTTCCTCTTCGGTCTCTTCAGCCCTCTCACCGTCCAAGCAGGTGATTTCATTTACAACTCACAGAATAAAAACTCATCAACCCCGACCAACTTCAAAGTTCAAGGGCAAAATGGAGAAATTCATTTAAAAAAGTGAACCAGACAATACCTCACATATGTCTAAATGTCTAAAATTGGTCGAGGAATATCTAATATATGTATCTAATACATTTAGGTATAAGAGACATCTGTCATGATATAAGTTATATATTAACCAATTTATTGAATCAAATTGGGATATACGTATATATCAAATATTTATTATGTAAGGGAAGGAAGTGAAGTGGTTGGACAGGGAATTCACTTCCTTGGCCACAAGGGAGAATATTGAACTTGTCCTCACGCTCCATCACCCTTCAAAAACACGGCTTGTGTCCACCCCATTCATTTACACGTTGTGTGAGGTTCTTGGTTGGCTGTTGGACACAAATTCCTCTTCATCCATCAACATCAATCTCTCCCATCATATTCATATCCAATAAGATCCAAAGAATATTAGCAAACAATGCAAACGAACAAGATTTCACTTTGGGATATGAAAAATATGAATTAGTAAATGTTACTTATATCTTATTATGGTACATATAAATACAATAGGATATTATATATACAGGCATATATACAGATAGTACTCTATAGTAAATAGTAGTAAGTAGCAAGTATAATACAAACTTTATGTTTACATACTTTTGTAGGTATAATGTATACACCTGTATTAGTTATAAGTTATAAATTATACCTTATCTTTTCTATCCTAATTCAAACTAGAATCATTTGATCATTTTCCTCTAATGAGAAAACTTTAACGAATATGAACATTATATAAGATTTGATCATTTTTCCAGAGATGTTTATCATCAAGAGCATTGGAACCATTAAAGGGGTGATTTAATATCATACAAAGTTTTAAAACATTTTAAACATTTATGCAATCATTTTAATCTTAAAATTGTTATGCTATAGAAAACGTATACATATTATTAAAATATAAGCATTGTAATATATTAAAGTGTCCAATTCTCTTGTCAAAGTGTAGGTATAAAAATATTTAATAAATTTTAAAATTGTTGATTTTTCATATTTTTAGTTCCATTTCATGGCGGTCGCGGCCGAGCCCTTGAAGGTACCGGGAAGAATTCCCTCCTCGAATCTCCGATTTCCCAAGGTAAGCTTCGATCACTCACCACTTCTCCTGTCACTTGTAAGATGCGAGGTGAGTGATGATGTCGAGGTCCTGGGACTCGCCGCCGCCCAAGACGTCTTTTTATTCCTTCTTTACCTCCATGCATGAAGGTCTCTATTCTCCTTCGACTGTTAAGGTATTCCCTCCTTCTAAAACTCATTTTTCTTTCTTCTTTCAAACTGAGGAAATCTCTCATTTATTCAAAATTCAATTATAGTTAATTCCCCAACCATCCCTTTTCGATCGCTCATTTCGAATATCTCTTATATTTAACAATGGTCCAAATGGCTGCCTTTTCAAATTCCCAAAACTCAAATGTCATCGAATAAAGATGTTGGGTAATTAACTTTAATGTGAATGAACCGTTCCGACAATTGTAAATGAATAATCAATAAATAATATTATTAATCCATAAATATGAGAATTTAATAAATTGTAATTAAAAAATTTATAATAAAAAATTGTATTTAAAAAATAATTCCAAATTGTAAATAATTCCAAATTGTAAATACAAATACTTCCTTTGAGTTAGATATAACATACCTACCGTATAAAAGTAAATAATTACATATATGTAGTATGTAAATATTACAATCAGCAAAATTAAAATTAAAATATTGTATAATATATTTATGTATCATTCAGTAAAAAAACTGAATGTGGAAATTAAGAATTTGAGTATTTAAAGGGAATTTATTTGTGTGGTGGATTTTGGTGAGCCGAGGAGTTAAAAAACCTTTTGGAGATTCCAAGTTGTAGAACAAAGAAAATCTTTGTGGCTCCTTTAGGGGAATTTGAACAATGTGGGAATTTTATTTCCCCCCATTGTTCTTCCTCCAATATCCAAATGGTGTAAAATTGTTTGGAGAGGAAGCGGTTGCCCACGGGCGAATGAGCAGACCAAATCAATCTCAAGAAGGGAACGGTCCGCAATGTTCCTTGTTGTTGGGTGGACAAAGGGCCGCCCCCTCAGGTGTTCAAAAACATTTAAAAACTCTTCCAAGGGCCATATGGGAGGAAATCGACTCTCACTCTTGCCATTTTAATGGCTCAACCTGTACATGGGAACTTCTTCACAACCGGAGAACCCAACCATAGACCTATTATCTAATATTTACGTAATCACATGTTGAGGAATTGCCATGAGACTTCCTTTCACAAATCTCCCCATCTCCTCCATTTATTTCATTACAAGAAATTGAGAGGAACTTGAACTTTTAGCTTCACCTTCAACTTACCTTTTTCATTCTTCTTCCTTCACCTGAAATATTTCTCATTTTTGCGACATTTTTGATTTCTTTTAAACTACGAATACGAATATGCTTTGTAAAAATTAACACTTTAATTAATTAATTTTTCATCTTAATGCTTAAGCAACTCGTAAAGATTATATTTATATTTGCTAATATGCAATGAATTCATATTGAATTAACATTTAAAATTGAATGAATAACAATTTTTATAATAACACATTTAGTAGCAATAATAAACAATTTACTAATATTATAACTATACTAGTATATGGGTACTGGCATATGTAGCTATGCTTATTGATTTATACGTATAAAGATGGTGTTTTATATATCTTTTATGTAAAAATTATATTTTTGCATGAATATTTATAATATAAGTATGTTGTAAGGAACAATTTCTAAATGAATGATATTTAATGGGAAAGGCTGCCGTTACAAAGCTGCGAATTATGATGTCGGGGAAGAAGTTGAAACGGAAGAGCCTTGCTTAAATTGCCAATGCAAAAACACTGCCGTTGTGTGCAAACTTCGGGTTTGCCCGGAAATTCCAATTCCTCCACCTCCGGGATGCATCGTCGTCCACAAGGCCAAAAAATGTTGTTCTCAACTTCTCTGCACAGGTAAAAGTTTTGGAGCAACAAACTCTTCATTTTTACAAACTTACTCTAATGAATAAACTTACTTAATGCTAGAAATGTACTAATCTCGTAATATGAACATAATATGCTATACAGATCGGATAGATATAATAGCATTTATACCATTATTGCTATATAGCATTTAATACAGAATATATAGCTTAGCATTTAAGTATATATGCAGTTATGTAATAGGTATAATACTCGTATAATACAGCCAGATAATCTGTTAGATATATTTTCACAATAGGAATTATATGGTACATATTAATTTAATATGTACATTGTGGTGTGGAAGATTAAATAAAGTGAGAATCCGCTTAAGTTCTTTTATATTCGAGTTAATGTGATCAAAAATGCTCACCAACCACGGATGTTTTTTTTCTTTCCAACGGGATTGAAAAAGCTTAATAGAAATTCAATTGTTATGTAATTCAACCAAATCCGCTCATTTCAATTTTGAAAGTAAATAATGAGAATAATGATCCAAGCTCTTCTTATTGTTAATATTCATGTTATTCATGAAATAAAGTGTAACTGGGAGGAGGACGAGAATTAATTTAAACCTCATTTAGTTGTGGTAAATTTAGTGGTAAATTTATTTAAGAAAATGATGTTTTTTAAACTCTAAAGTATTTTGCATTTTGAATTGACAGAGAGCAATCGTAAGATTTCTCGTGAGCAGCGACTTCCCTTGTTGGCAAACGATTCCTCGGCGCTTGTTCCTCTCGGAGGTAGCAAAGGTAGGAAATGAGTTTGATTATCTCAAGTGGTTTTTCATCCGTTTCTTCCTATTGTCCTTCCATTGTCCCTCTGCACCCCGGCACTGTTAACCCTTTCAGCTCCCACCGCTATGAGGAACTCAATCCTTAAATGTTTCCAACACTCGACCAATTTCATACAACACCAAATTGGACAAGAAATGAAGGTAAACATTTAAACTCACGACGTCTTACATGAAGTCTTATAAGGAAATCTCAAACAATGAGAGAAATTCACAATAAGAACAATTCACCAAATTGAATAATCCTCAACTCAACGACCTAAAATATTCAATTCATATACATATTATGTAAATACCAATATTGGTATAGGGACTTACAAGATATTAATATAATATATATGTACATACTTGGATATATATTACTAAGAAAAACTGTATACCTATCTATTAAATTTTAAATTGTACATACATCTTATCTAGTAGTAGGTAGGTATAGGCGTATATATTATACACATTTGAACTTTTTGAAAAGTGCAAGACAAGTTCTTTATATTTATGTAATTATCATACATATTCCATAAATTTCATTTCTTTGCACACGCAGCTGCGACCTGCTGTGATTCAAAAATCCTCAAAGTGGGCTTTCAAATGTTCGTGACAAACGTGGGACATTTAATTCATTTATTTTAATTTATTTGACAATTTTACTTAAAGAAAAACAATTTCAATTGTTAAAATTTGTTTATGCTCCAAGTAATGCAGGATTTATTAATTTCTCATAGCTTTACCATCTTATATGAGATTCCTTATAGTTAAGCATTATATCTCTATAGTTAAATATCTATTAACTGTGGATGATTTTTCCTCAATCAAAGACACTTAAAATATGTATTATATAAAAACGTATAAAATGTTGTAGTTAAAACCCGTAAATAACCGTGAAATAGCGGAATGTTTTAAATTAATTTCTGTCGTCCAAAGGTTGAGGAATTGGAGAGTCAATTTCCATACATAATGGACCATTTATCCTCAATTGAGCGATGAGGAAGTTATCGGTCAACTGTCGCATTTTATCATTGTGTTTTATCATCCCCCTTAATGGATTTCCCTGCCAAGATGTTCATTTTAATAAAGAGCCCCTTCCAGTTTATTCATTGCAAGAGAAAGCGGAGAGTTGATCAAATGAACCAAAAATTTGCGTAAATTGGAAATTAAAATGCAAATTCGACCCACAACACTCACACTAAATTATTTTTACGATCCTTCAAACTTCCCACTTTTTAATTTAGCAATCGCCACCAGGACCAATCCCTGTAAAGATTATAAAATTCCTATGAAGTTATATGGTTTCCTATGTATGACATAATCACATCTTTCAGGTTCGTGCGTGTATGAAGGAACCGTTTACGCAGAAGGTTCAGCAATGAAGTCTTCGACACTTTGCCAATATTGTTTTTGCATCCGGGGTGAAATGAAATGTTCTTCTCCTCAATGTGTCATCCCTCTCAACGGCTGCAAACCAAAGTTTCGTTCTTATGCATGTTGCCCCACAAATTACGATTGCTGTAAGTCAAAGCCTCAATACATCCCTTATAGCAATAATTACCTCGTTCTTTATATAATTTTAAATACAATCCTATTTAAATCTTAATGTTAATTATTCAATACTATTTCAGTGGAGTCGACGGGGAGCAGTATTGTTAAGGTTGAGAGTTCGAGTCTTCCAAGTTTCCTCAAAGGGTGCCAAGTTAGAGGGAAGTTCGTGAACGAGGGCGATCCTGTGCTTCCCCTCGCCCTCGACCCAGAGAGCCACAACCCTTGCCAGACTTGTTTCTGCATGGGGGGAGTTGTGCGCTGCCGTCCTCTGGAGTGCGATCGCCCCATTGAGAACTGTCGGGCGGTGAAGGAAGATGGACATTGTTGTCCAGATCGCTACGAGTGCGAGGAGACGGAGGGGAGCCGGGAGGCGACGGGACGCAAAGACGACAGCGCGGGGAGTCGGGAAGAACGGCAAAACGAGCTTTTGAAGGAGTTTCAAGACTCTGGAAGGAAGTTGGAAGAAACCAACGTGACCCTCGTGTTCGAAGGTTCGCTCTCATCTATCAACTCTGGAGAATGAAACGATTCTCAATTACAGAGAGAAAATGTCGATAAGGATAAAATACACCTTTTCTCATTCATCCCCTTCAATCTCACCCAATGTGTCTGTCCCCGTTGGGAAATAATGCTCAGAGGGAGGGATGGATTTAAAAAAGGAGATTGAAATCCTTCAGAGGAAAAATCCCGCTTTGCTCCTTCCGACTTAACTCAATTTCAAAATATCTTTCAATTCCTTCACAATGGGGGAAAAATAAGTTTGGAAAAAATTAGAGGAAAATGCACAATGAGGATTAGCAATTAGGGACAGAATTTGGAAAACTTTGGATTCAGGGAAAAAGTGTGAAAGGAATTGTCAGCAAAAAGGGGAAAATGTTCAACCATTGTTCACCCATTTAATCATTTCACATTCTCAATACAAAATAAATGTCATTATTTAACAAAGCTAATTTAGTTGGAGAAAAACTAACGTTAGGTCTTTTATTATTTTACTAACTGTTTTCCATGATTATAGAACTCTTCAGTTTATTGCACATTTTTGCAAATACTTTTTTCACTTAAAGTCGGACACAATTCCTATAGTACATATAGTTATACTTTTATGAGCCATTACAATAATTTATATAAAAAATTTATTATTTTAGAACAAATTGCATATAAAGCTCGTATTAAATATTTTCAAATAGCAATTTATAATATAGTGTAATACATATATCATATGATATTACGTATAGTAACAAATAGATACTTGAATAATGCAGTCTCATATTATATGTAGGTATTATATTAGCATAAATATTTAATATAAGAAGAAAGCATATAGCCTGCAGTGCAGTTTATACTTATTATTATATTTAAGGCATGTTGAGCCCCATCGACTGACAATGAGTGAGATGAATGAAGAAGATGTGAGGAAGAGATAATGGGAAAACCGCCTATTGAATTGACGAGTGAATTTGATTGTTTTCAGAGACGACCGTTTACCCCAAGCCTGAACAGAATACGGAGGGAGGGGATGAGAGCGGAACGGAGTATTTTCCTCAATCTGAATCAGTTACAACCAACGAAGTCGAGTCAGGAAAAGATTACACTACGGGTAGTTGGGCCGAGAAGGCCGTCGAGACATCGCCTTCTTCCACCGAATCTTCCTCCGACTCAACTTTGTCCTCTGTGTCTCCCGAATCTCCCTTGTCAGAATCTCCTATGTCCGAATCTCCCTTGTCCGAAGCTTCCTTGTCCGAATCTCCAATGCCCGAATCTCCAATGCCCGAAACTCCAAAGTCCGAATCTCCTATACCCGAAAAGGGTGTTGAAGAAGAAAAGCCCGGCCCGAGGGTTTCACCCACACAGCTCCAGGACACAACACACAATAGGGTTCAATTCATTTCGTTCGGAGTCGAAGACGCCGTGATGGGACTCCAAGACACGACAAAGAAAACCTCGGCAGTGTATGATCACATGGCTCTAAGGGGAAGTCTCATTCCCCCCACGCCTCCCAAGGGCTACGTCAAAGTCCCGCTACAAAAATCGGAGAAATCGGAACTGCCTGAGAAATTGGACTTTTCCAACGGGGCTAGCAGCAGTTTGTACTCCAATGGTCATTACAGTCAGTCGAGTCATTCTGGGTCGAACCAAGGAGCAGACATTGATTTGGACTTGGGGGTGGGAGAGGCCGTGGCCGTCCGACCCGAAATTCATGAGATCGAGGGCCCAAATCCGTCCCGGATCTATTCGAAATTCGGGCTTCAGGATTCGGCCCATTACCGATATCGGTTCGGTCATGGCGGGGAGGCCTCGACCTTCTTTCCCCCAAGCCTCCCGGATCTGGGCCATTACGACCCTAGCGGGATTAGGGAGGAGATTTCCTCCGCCGGGCTGGAAGACTACGAAGAGAGCGACGAACAACCCGCGCCCCCATTGACCAACAAAGGAGGAGACTTGACCATGTTGGGGCTCAAACTCTCCGGCTGCAACATTTATGGGATTATGTACAACCTCAGGGATGTGATTCATGAACTCTCTTCCCCGTGTGTCCAATGTCGATGTACGGAGATCGGAGTCCAATGTGAAGAAATCCCATGCTAAATGACCCCGTTCAATTCCATTTCTTCGCACTTCCAATAATATATGTTATACTTCCTTACTTCTCTCTGGGCAGGGCATTACGAGGGGTTTTGGGTATTTGGGATATTCGGGGTTTCTTTCCACTTTTATGAGCCGGAGTTTTATTATGGTCATTTCTTTATATGGTATACATATAATTGTACATATCCTGAGGAAAGAGAGAAAAAGTACAAGTGTTAAAATATACCTTTAGGTCTACTTTGATTCATTAAAAATGTATTAATTATTTCTAATATTAGTTATACAGATAGGTTTATAAAATGTAAATTATTTACATTTGAGTATTTCATAGACTGATTTCAAAAATTTGTTTTCTTTTACCTTTGTTAAATTCCCCGTTTTAATTATTCATAAAAATAGTTTTAAGTTATAAAATCCAAATTATTGTTATGACTCAACGGTGACTATTACCAAATGTTTTTAGAAGTAATTAATGAATGTTATACATTCCGTCTCAACACTTTCCCTAATTTATTCAAATTGTTATCCAAATTTGTTCAAGTTTTTGTTTTTTGTTGAATGTTTTGATTATTTGATTGGCAGTCTGCCTGGAAAAGTATTAATTTTATTCCAACCGACATTCCTTCAAATGAATATGTTGACTGCAATTGTGCTGAATAAAAGTATAAAAAAGTGAGGATAAAATTGAGGCTGATTTGTGAATTGAAAGCCTGGGAATTGAAGATGGCATTGGAATGAAAAGAGTTGGGGGAAGAGGTCTGGTTCTTTTTAAATGTTCGGCCGATGAATTGAATTATGCTTAATTGGACTGGAGGAAGGGCGAGGGTAATGGGGGTAGCAGGGGTGGGGGTTGGGAATTGATTTTGCAAATTGAGAGAGTGGCTCAAATTTGGTTTGTATAGAGCAATTCCAATTCAATTGATTCACTCTCGGGAAAAAAGGAAGAAGGAGGAGATTTATAAAAGAACGGCCGAGTTATTAGATTAAACTTTCAAATGAACAACTCCACTTTCTCTCTCTCGAAGAAACGATGGGGGGAGACAATTCTTTCCCCCCGGTCCCCCCCCCTTTTTTTACCTTTTCCAAAAGGGAAATTAAAATCACATTCACACATAACTCACATCAATCATGTGTACTTACATATATTGACAAATTGGCATGAGAAATATTGTAAAATATATCGAGTTTATTTAAACATTGGTGCAAATGTGTATCATATATGTATTATATGGTATAGTTTTATATGTTTTCGATGTATTTAAAAGACAATTAATAACCTATAAATGACCAAGACCTAAAAGATGCGCAAAGACACCCACTTCATATCTGTTAGGCTCATCAATTAAAAATCATTTTTCCAGATTTCCGAACATGCTAGACACTTGAATTCAACGAACGAGGATTAAATTAGATTTTCCACCCAACCGCCTTTAAACTTCCAGTCGGACACATGAGAAGGAGTTAAATTAATTACATATTCTTACATGGCTTCATAATTGAATAATTTCTGGTTGAAGAGGAAGAGGGTTAAAAAGTGATTGAAATTAAAGTGGGGAGGAGACGTGTGGGAGGAAAGGAGTGCCGTCGAAGAGACGTCGTCGTGGTGGAACCAGCGGTTCAACTTTCCCATTCTCTCCCTCATTACGAGCCGAGAAGAGGGACGAGAAGGAAATTCGGGAGAAACCCGCACAACTTCTTCAACTCCTCCCAACATTAGGAATATTCATACCAACCTCAGTTCTCCCCGTACATTTCCAAAAAGTGGGCTGTAAGTGGACTTGGTTTTTAATTCATCAACGTTACATGAGGGATTTTTAATCCTCGTGGACTCCAACTACGCAACAGGTACAGTCAACGGAACCAATCTTATCCAAATTCTCAATAATGAAATAATCGATTTCCCCATGTCTGGGGAAGACCTTGGAGAAAGAACTCAATTCCATAAGAGAGGTTTATAATGTAAAGACGGCCATTTCAATCCATCATCATCACGTAAAGGAACATTTTCACTTACTTTTTATGAGGTTTAAAAATGAATAACTCACCCCACTTGAGAGGGGAATGGGGCGGAAAGCTCACCCTTCTCAATGTACCCTGAAATGTCCTCAAATTCAGTCCCGGACAAGTTCCCTCATACAATTTTAAATTCAACTTAGTTAATTGATAGTTAAGGGGTTGGAAGGGTTCTTCTGGATGGGGATGATATAGGACACATATATTACGTAGGTCGTTATTGGGAGCATAGATCTTTAATTGCTCTGAGAGGAGGGAAAAGGTAAGCAGAGTTATTAAGGCGGTGATTGCGATAAATTCTCGAGGTTTTGTTGAGAGAGGGCTCATTAGGAAAGTAATTGAGTTATGAATGATGAAAGGGAATTGCAGGAGGTGTGCGGAGGTGATGGGGATCTCGTGATGGGCCTCGGGTCTTTCTCCTCCCGCTCCTCCTCGTCGGTCGAGGAGGAGCGTCCGGTGGCGGTAAAGTTAACGCCAAACAGGAACATGGAGCCGCTGCTGGAGGAAGAGCGGGAGACTTGGTCCAAAAAGGTCGACTTTCTCCTCTCCGTCATCGGGTTCGCCGTGGACCTCGCCAACGTCTGGCGGTTCCCCTACCTTTGCTACAAAAACGGCGGAGGTGATCCATCTTTGCACATCATGGGAGTCAATCAGGGAAATTGGCTCGTTCCTCACACTCGACCTCTCTCCCATGGAACACTAAAGAAGATTTAGAGAACCAAAACCCAATTTATCCACCTTATTTAAGACGCACGGCCCTCCATTTTATTCACTTCAAATTAACCATTGATTTATGGACATTCACCCAAAACTTCATATCGCCCCACTTCCAACCAATATACCTACCACATATACATATGATACATATCATATACATACATTCTTACGTTTAGTATATACATTTGAATATAAGTATTATATAAGAACCCATTCGACAACCAATAGTTGTCAGAGTCCGAGAGAAAAGAAAGTTGAATTTGTTTAGGAAATGATGAATCTTGATTCATTAAGTTCCATTCACATCCTGCTTTCTTCTTATCTAATCTCCTTTCCAATCCCTCTTATAATCAAATCCATTGTCTGGGGGTAATAAAACCGGGAATTCGATCCCGCTCCTCTTATCTCTAAAGTCACTCAATAAACAGATATTCCCTTGATGGGAAAAGAATTACAATCAAATGTTCAATCCTTTGAAAATGGACTCCAAACGGTGTTGTAAACCCATAGAAAGATTCTTCAGACTTTGGATCATAGACATAATATATGTATAGGTATATATGCTATTTAAATGGCGTTTGTGGCATAGGATGTTTTATTTTATAATTTGTTTCCACCATGTTGAGGATTTGGATTTTTAATAATAAAACCCCATGGGTGACATTGAGGTAGGGAAATGAAGATAATTGAACATCTTCCCTCACCCGTCTCCTTCTCACAGAGAAATGTGATATTTGAAAGAAGATTCCGAATTTCAAATTTTCAAATACCCTAACTGTTTTTAAATCCCCACATGTTCCCAAAGAATGTTTAATAAAAAGAGTTTTTCAATAGGTGACTTGAGTAGGTTTTAACTTTTATTCTCCTAGATGTTCAATATAATACTTCCTTTATAACTATTTACACTTTCTTCTACTTAAGATATATCCCACGAGGTTCAATATCTGCAGAATACCTACTATCTGTATAACCATATATAATACTATATATCTAAATAGACACATGAATACACGTTACACAATTACATATGTTGTACATAAGTAAGTATAAATGTACAATATATGTGATATAAATACTATTGATATACCTACTATACATACAATATCTGTATTTACATATTGTACCTACTATTACATATTACATATGATACGTAGTGTTACATCTTAATGTGACATCATCTTAATGTTAAGATTTGAATATTTATGGAAATCCATATAATATATGAATTTCTTAATATTGAAATTTAAGCTTGTACTAATACTTAGATAATACTATATATATTATTTTATACATTATATATGTATGTATTGGTATATTATGTGTATGTAATATATATATATATATATTTGTGTGGTCTTGAGTTTGTGGTTAATGGTTGTCTGTGCACAGGGGCGTTTTTGATTCCTTATGGCATCATGTTGGTGTTCGGCGGGATTCCTCTGTTTTATATGGAACTCGCTCTGGGGCAGTTTAACCGCAAGGGTGCAATCACGTGCTGGGGCCGTCTCGTCCCGCTCTTCAAAGGTACCATAATTAATAAGTATAATTGCGGAGGAGGAAGGAAGGCTAAAGGAGGGCTATGGCCCCAATGGGGAACCACAATTGTTCGCCTAATGGCCCATATAGAGTGAAGTGAAGAGAGAATAATGTCGGCGGAAGCCGGAAACGGTAGCTCCCCACTCTCTTCATTATACTCACATTCGGAGGCTATTAAACTACTATCAAATACTATTCCCATAATGGTACACTAATGTACCGTAAAAGGGAAAATTCCCCCATTTGACACGATGAACCTTTCTCCACGGCCCCACTTCCCCAACCCCCATTTACATCCTCAGTGAGAGATGGGTTAAATACGGAGAGCCATTAAGGACACCAGTTACTCACAATTCCTTCTTTCCATCGGCAATTGAATAAATGTCAGTCCGCATCGTCAAAACGACCATCAATTCAATTTTTCCCATACGTCAATTTGAATATAAAAGAGGGAGTCTCTGAAGAAGATGATTAGGAGCTTAGGAACTAATTTAAACTCCACTTTCCCCGGAGTTGGGGAATCCGAAATTCAATTCCGCGGGGTGGAGATATTAACGAGATTGTAATTAGAGGGAGCTAATGACCAAGTCCTTATCTTTTCCACCCTCTACACGGAAATGAGACACGCTGTTGGGAAAGTTCCAACTCCCGCCGGGCCACCTACTTAAATACTTATGCTCCATCATTTACTCAATCCAATCCCAATTCCCAACTTTCTTTCAATTCCCTTCATCCGCTGGCTATATATTTATTACTCTCCCATTCAATTCACTCATACACCGATATGAACATACGATATGTATATATTTAGATCAAAATCTCGTATATTTCTCCTTTCTGACCACGTGGACGGAACTCTCCCTGGATTTCCCCAAAGACCCAAAATTCAAAAATGTGCTTGAATTTAATTTACAAGCATTGTTAGTAATAAGTTTCTACGTATAGTAATGTAATCATTATCAATGGTGAAGATTAAAAGATATTCCAGATGGAATTGAGACATTGGGGAAAATTGGGTTCGTTATGACTTTGGGTGAATTGAGCTGTGTGGTGAAAGTGGAAAGTTTGTGATTTGTTTGGGAGGAATCAACAGGGTCTTTTGTTAGGAATTGGCTATGCCGTGGCTCTGATCGCCTTCTATGTGGACTTCTACTACAATGTCATCATTGCCTGGTCGCTCAGATTCTTCATCGCCTCCTTTTCCTCCCAGCTGCCCTGGACGAACTGCGGGAATCCCTGGAACACGGATCTGTGCCGAATGGTAAGGGCCCGGTTGTCTCCCGGGACTGAATGAAGTTGCAGGTGGGGGAGCCGATCGGGAACTACAGCGGGATTGGGAGCTACAGCCGGAATGAAAGTTTGTTGGACGAGGAGTTGATGGCCGACAACTACACAACTCCCGCCGACGAGTATTTCAAGTGAGTTTTAGGAGTGGGGGGAATTTAATAATAAAATCCTCGTTTAGTCGTAAGATCCTTGAGCTCCAGGAGAGCAGCGGAATTCACGACTTGGGTAAAATCAAATGGGACATGGCCCTGTGCCTCCTTGCCGTCTACATCATTTGCTACTTCAGTCTCTGGAAGGGGATTTCGACATCCGGGAAGGTAAATTGATTTCATTTCCTATCATTTCCCCATCTCCAATTCCCCATCTCCAGATCCTCAAATTGAAATTCTCAATTACAGGTGGTTTGGGTGAGTGGGCTATGGCTCTGCATAATAATGTCTATTCGACCCATTTCTTGCTCTGGGACATTAGGTCTCTTGCCAATGGCCGTAATCTCCATAATGGAAGGGAAAAAATGAGTTATGTATATGATGTGTAATGTGTATGAAAAGTTCACGGCGCTGTTCCCTTACTTCGTTCTCCTCATATTACTCATCCATGGAGTGACTTTGCCGGGAGCTGCGGACGGAATTCGTTATTACTTGTCGCCCAATTTCGAGCGAATCATGAAACCAGAAGTAAGTTTGGGGATGTAAATATACCCGCTTTCCTTCCCGCCCTAATGGAAATTCCGTGTCCTCAAGGGCCACGAACAGAATGACAGATGACCGTCGGACCCAAACTCCTTTTTTACAATACCCCAAATACATGTCCTTAAAAGACTCCTTACCTACGTCCAAATTATAAGACCGACATTTGGGATACATTTAATACTACTTTATATATACCAAAGGTACGAGAGGACTTCAATGCCGTGCATGTGGGCAAATATGAAACTCATTAAACCACAAAACTCCTTTTGAATTTATTTTACACACGTCATTTCATTTTTCACCTCTTAATTGATTTCTCAAGGTTTGGTTCGACGCGGCGACACAAGTCTTCTTCTCTCTTGGACCAGGTTTTGGAGTTTTGCTCGCTTTCGCGTCTTACAACAAATTCCATAACAATGTTTACAAGTGAGTTAATTAAAATAATTTAATTTCAATTTTAATCTAATTTTTCATTGTCTTCTAGGGATGCGCTTTTTACAAGTTGTATTAATTCCGCTACGAGTTTTATCGCTGGATTCGTCATTTTCTCTGTTCTTGGCTACATGGCCGAGAAGTCTGGGAAGTCGATTAAAGTTGAGTTATTAATTTATTAATTTGGTTTATTGACACGTGGTTGGTTGCAGGACGTTGCGACCGAAGGTCCCGGACTTGTCTTTATTGTATACCCTGAAGCAATTGCGACAATGTGGGGATCAACTTTTTGGGCTCTCCTTTTCTTCATGATGTTACTCACACTCGGCCTCGACAGCTCGGTTGAGAAAATAAAATTAAAATCAATTAATTAAATATTATTTTAATTGATTATAGGTATTGATTAATTATTAATTCGTTGGTCTTAGTTCGGCGGTTCTGAGGCAATTATTACGGCATTGAGCGATGAGTTCCCGGTGATCGGAGCTCACAGAGAGATCTTCGTCCTTTGCCTCTTTACACTCTACTTTGTTATCGGACTGGGGTCATGTACCCAAGGCGGCTTTTACTTTTTCAATCTCCTGGACCGATATGCAGCAGGCTATTCCATTCTCTTTGCCGTGTTAATTGAAGCAGTGGCCGTTTCCTGGATTTACGGTATTCCGCAAAACATTATTATTCTATAATATATTCCTAATCAAAACTCACGTTTTTCCGGTTTTTTAGGGATCGACCGATTCAGCTCCGACATTAAAGAAATGTTGGGATTCTACCCGGGAGTGTTCTGGAGAGTTTGCTGGAAGTTTATCGCCCCATGCTTCATTTCAGTTACATATTATAGCTTAAATTGTGGGAAATTGAAATTGAACTTTTTAAAATTTTCTTTAAGGCAATTATCGTCTCTGGCCTGGCTGACTATACTCCGCTAACATACAAAAAGTATGTTTATCCCCATTGGGCAAATGTCTTGGGTTGGTGCATCGCATCGTCGAGCGTGGCATGTATTCCTGGAATGGCCATTTACAAACTCATAGTCACAAAAGGAACATTCAGACAAGTAACAATTTCCGATTCTAAACCTTGTTCATTTTTTCCTTTTTTTACTTATTGGATCAGTTGAGTAATATTGTTATTATATTGGTTCATGTTGTTTTTTATCACAGCGACTTAAAATCTTAACAACTCCATGGAGGGATCAGGTTCAACAGCAACAGGCTGCAAATGCTGCAGCCCTCAACGGGATCCAAATTGAAGCCACGCATGTTTTGAGCGGAAACGTCGTTGGAGAAGCCGTTTGAGTTCTAAATTCAATTTATAATCCAAACATTGTTACTAAAAGTTCAAACTATTGGATTCGAGTTCCCCAAATTGAAATTGTTTTTCCATTTGTATTTTAATTCTGGAATTTGTTTTAATAATTAATAATCTATTGTTGGTAATGTTAATATGCAAATAAGACTAAATGTACGGTGCTTTAGGTGCTCATGACAAAATACTTAAAAGAAGCTTTGAAATACAACGATTGGGGAAAATTGCTAAAATGTTTGTAAAAATAAATCTTTTACTTTCTAATGACAAATGTTATAATTATGAAAGTTACTAAAATTATATTCAATATTTGCCATCAATATAAAAGATGACCATGATTTGTTCTTGTTCAATCAATAATGGAAATGAGACCAGAAGTGAATATCACTAAACATTATTCATCCTACAATCAACACAATATACGTACTTATAAGTATACTTATCAGATTTAGATGTTGTATAATACATATTTGTAAATGTAAGTTAAGTATTGTATATGTATACCTTATAGTTTGAACCTATCTTTATGGAAAATATCATATATGCGATCATTTAAAATTGTTGCGAATTCGAATTGGGGATTATTAAATTAGGTAATATTTAGAAAATTAATATTTTATTAAAAATTTGTTTTCCAATAATTTGTGAGATTGTAAAAGTGAAGGATCTTACTTTTGGACTTAAATCGGTTTTCGGTACTTTAAAACCCAATCTGTTGACATGGAAAAAAACACCCCAAAGAAAGAAAAATCAAATTAACTAAATAATGTTTGTCTATATAAGGAAATGTTTGCTATTTAAATATAATTAAATTATAAGTAGAGATAAAATACGAATTGGGCTGATGTAGTTCATTACAATACCAATAAGATTGTGCACAGTTAATATTCCCCCCCAATAATTAGCAACCATGCAGATATTATACAATACTTATATATTAGGTATATATACTAAACCCTATCTTAGCGTTTCACCAAGCGTTCATATTAAATCCTAATGAATCGAATCTTATATGAAACTGTTATAGCGTGTACTGTCCCAAACTACTTCAAAACATAAAGAATAATTCGAATAATAACTATATATATAATAATAATATGATTGACATAATAATTGATATTTATGTGTAATTAATTATAATAATTCAATAATTTGAATAAAACAATTCAATTTCTGTTTTAAAACTTATTTAATTATCATATTAAACCTTATTAAAAAAAAGTGGTATCTATAGCATACTTTGAAAGGGGGCAGGATGAGACAATTGGAGTTGGTCTCAATTTCCAAATCTCGCAATTGGAAATATCGCTAGTCTTAATCAACCCCTCTCAAAACCCATTGAACATTTTTAAATAACTGCCTTGTAAAATTGCTTTTGATATATCTTTAAATATTCCCCATTAAGTTATTAATTAACATTGATTAAATAACATTTAATGATTATTTCACTTTGGTCATGAGAGGTGAAAAAAGTGTTTAACGAGGATTTTTTCGTTTCGTTTCAAGTTAATGGAGAATCGTTTAGCAATGCCGGAGATTCATTTGTGGATTGGGGAGATGGCCGGATTTGATTTGGTAGATGAATGGGGACCGTGAGCGAAGCCGGACAGAGGAAATTCAAGCACCTGTCGATTGACGCATTGAATCAATAGAAGGAACAAGTTTGGTCGTTGCTGTGGTTCCTTCGACCGTCGTTGAGGAATGATTTGGCGGGGAAGACGGCGGGGGAGTGAAAGTAATCACGGGGGTCTCCACATTCCACCTCCTTTCATTCATGAGGAATTGAATGAGTTCCGGAACTCAACCCAGATCTTCTTCCAACACTCCACTACTAGTAGGTCCTTGACCTCAAAAATGTCTTCCCACTTACACACATACACTCCACACTTTCTTCCAAATACCTTTTTTAGATTCACTCACATCATTGGGATTATATTGGGAATTATTTACCTGGTTCGTGAGTTCAATCAAGAGTACTATGATTAAGCTATATATTATAAATACAGGTACATAGATTCACATTTGTCAAATGTATTGAAACATTGTTAATATTTAATTCTTTTATTTATTTGTTTGCTAAATTTTATATTGGCAAATGAGGCTTTTAGATGAATTTTTTGAGCTATGGTTTATTTTTTGTAATAAATCAAATTAGGTGAAATGAACTCCTTCTGTGGAAATTGGGCTGTTGAGGGATTTTTTTCATTTCTGCTTGAGGGATTCTTTGGAATGTGAAAGAACAGCAGCAGTGGAAAGACGAAAACACAGAAATTCCTCAATTCTTCAAATCTCCCCCAATAGATTCAATTCCACGACATTTTTCAAACGACAATTTCCCAATGAGTCATAAGAATTAAATGGGATTTTTATATCGGTGAAATGAATCAATAATTCCCAACCTTCAAGAACATTTATGCAAATTAATTAAATTATCAATCAAATACAATCCTGGGTTTACTGGGGAATTGTGATTAGTAAACTGAAACAAGAAATATTGTCAATTTCTTGTCCAAAATTGTCATTTTTCCGAAATTCGGTGTATGGGAGATGAAGTAGGGCAATGATGATGTTAGGGAAAGTTGTATGATTCATTCCGTCATAAGACCTTATTCGACTCGGGTTTTGTAACATTGGGTACAGGTTCACACACACATCCTGTTCAATGGTGAAGGCGCAGTGAAACTCATTTGCCTGCATCCGCATCCTACTAAAATCCCCCAACATTAGAAATACACACCAGACGCCTACTGACATTAAGAGTTGAACACGTTGCGGCTTCATTGCTCCACTTCCACCTCACACGAGCCACCAAGATTGATATAGTTCCATTCAACGCCAAGATGGTTCAATAACTCACCTTTGTTCAAATGCGCCTTTCAATGCGTAATTAAAGGAATAAATGTCCACTTTTCCCCCAATTGGAGGTAAAACGGGGAGACCATGCAGAGTTCCTTAGTGAAGAATTTAAATTTCGATGCGGCAATGGAATGGGTTTGATGATGGCGGGGGAGGCGGCCGAAGACTTGGCTTCGCACAAAAGGGAGTGAATGGGAAAAAAGTAGAGACCGGATCCGTTTGTTGAGATGCATGCATTGCGGATATAACCCAAATTCTCTCGTCCTAGAACCCTTCTCCGCCTTCTGCCTCAACGTCAGTCGAGTCAATGCAGGAGAATGCACAACACTCACCTGTCCTCTCCCCAACCCACTCGGCCTCACAAACTTACTCAATTCTAATTCACAGTCACTGGCAAAAAAAAGTCCGGGGCCTCCGGGTTTGTGAAGTTCGAATTTTATAGGATTGTGAAGTTCGAATTTTTAATTATTTACTTGGTTAATTAATTGTGTGGATAGATGATCTTATATGATCCCATTGATCAAACGCGGAGCCGGCCTATTCGCCCCGAACGGGCAAGTGAGTACGAGCGAAGGTCCCACGTGGCCGGGCTTTTGGTAGGTCGGTGGGACTTTTGCCCGTATTCCACTGCCTTCAAGGCTCCTTTTCGAAAATTTCAAAATTCTTATTCTTGTGAGTGTTGGTGAGAGAAAAGGACGAAACTTTTAAGAAGGAATTCGAAGGTATCAAAATGCAAAGAGAATCTTTGTGCAAATTCCCCCATCTGCCCAAACCAAGTCCATTCCTGAGTTCATAACTATAAATACCTGTCTGTATTTACCTACACTTTGATTCCTCATTTTTTACATCTTTTGTTTCAATCATCGTCATTCTTATATCTATTATTATGTACACATACACTCACCTACACAATTGTCCTGATAGATCTTTATAAAATTTAATTTAACTTTCTAATTATTAAATATTAAATAATAGGATTAATTAAATATTTTATAATTATTAAACTATTGTACGATTATTAGCATGTTAAAATTATATAATGTTTCTTAATTGAATTTATAACTTTAGTTGCAAAGCTGACAGGGAATTTTATGGTTTTAAGGGGAAAAGTGAAAAAATAGAAATGTCCTGACAATCGCGATTCCTCCCAACATTCAACGATCAATCGTTGAAAAAATTGATCCTCTTTTTCTTTTGGCTCGAATGAAGTTGGAAAAGTCGAAGGAAAGAATTCAATGCTTTTTTGAAAAATGTCTTAACAAAGTCAACAATTAACGACACCTCTCTGCTTCAAGTAATTGGACCAATACAAACATTTTAGATAAATACAAAAATTCACAAAACTTTAAATGTTTCGCTAATAACGCTAGCTTAATGAGTCAATGTAGCTAGGTATGTATATTTATATCTTATGTGCTTCCTTTAGTCATAAATCTTGAACCATGATTCAAGAAATAAATTATCACTTTTAACTATCTCATGATTCAGATATACTAATGTGAATAATGTGAATATTATCAAGTACTAATGTTAGGAGAATTTAAAGAAAAATGATTGCATTGAAAAATCAATTTTTCCTTAGGATTTGAGAGAGAGACATTAAGGAGAATAAACTTGTATTGAATAGCCTTTGCCCCTTGGTTAAAAGTTACACTATGGTGTGTAATTACTTCTAAATGACCCATACATTAACTAGTGGTCAAACTTGACCTGGAAGTGAACAAAACTCATTTGCTCTTAACAATTTTTTTACAATTTGACAAAAACACTTAACGTTTCCATAATCAGTGAAAATTGTTTATCAAAGAAAATATGAAAAGATTAATGGGATTGAAGGAAAAAAATTGACAAGTTGAACTTAGTGAGCTTTAACGAGTATTCTAAAATGAAGATTCATTTCAAAGCACTGCAATAAATGATATATGTAATATTTATATTTTATGTGATACCTATCTTGTTATTATAATATCTTTTATAGATCATAAGTATTTATTAATTATTCTTATAGGTACTTATACTACTCTTAGTCTTATTATAAGTTTATTAAAACTACCATATCCAATCCCACGTTATAGTGGTTTAATATATATTTATTATACATAGGAATTATGTAATTATATACTCATTCAATTCTTTTTTTGTTTCATGATGAAAAACTTTACAGAAAAGAATATATTTAGAAATTTATTCAGATTTTAATCAATTCTAGTATGCATACATGTATAGATAATATATTTTCCAGTATATTTATAAAATAGCATAGAGCTTATATGATACATATTTTATAGATTTATAAAATAAAAATTCTTTTATTACTTATTTCAAATATTCATAATATCTAGTAAATATGAAATATTTAAACATTTGCACATGAAATATGGAAGATGTGTTTTGTAATTTATGAATTTCTGGATCTGACTCTTGGAATCTTGGAATCTTCAAATTTGGACTATATTAAACAAATATATGTATGTATAATAGGTATATGTAGTATTCCACTGTATAAAATATAAGTCATGGAAATGGAATGATCGAGACTTGATCTTACCATTAGTTAATCAACTAATGCATCTTTTCACATTTTAAAGACCAAAAGTCAAAGTAATATGATTTATAATAAAATATTTTAAATAAATCTGTTTCCCAATTGCTTTAATGAAAATTTTTTAAGGCTTTCTGTTTGCAAGAAGTTTAAATGCCTATAAGTACATACATATTTGTATGTATGTACATATCTGTACTGTACCTATGATATCTACACACATTCATTTTAAATCCTACCCATATAACTCCTCATATCTCAAAATGCCATAATTTATTGCCATACTTAGAATAAGCGAGTATGTTAAAAGCCTTTTTACTAACCTATAAAGATAATAAATTACTCTTGGATATATAATCGCATAATCAATTAACTTAATTTATCAAATGTAGATTTGAGTAAAATAAAATTGTGAATCATATCAACGTAAACTGTTCGAACATTTTATTTTAAATTCATCCAATTTAGGTCAAAATTCATTTTTTGGATTTAACTCAAAGGTCAATATATAAAACGTATAGTATTTAGGTATATTTCGGTCGTGTACGACTTCGAAGGGCTGTTTAAGAAAGTGTGGGGAATGTTGGAGGGAGCATGCGGGGACGCAGGTCCGTTGCCCGGATGACTTGAGGCTCAAAGGGGCACTGAGGGGGAATTTGCTCAGTCCCTGGTTGAGGATGAGGAAAGTCGGGCGAAGACGGGCGCGGATGAAGAGGGAGCATGGGCCGATATGGAGAACAACGGCCGTTTTGGGTCTCTTCGTCTTCGGTCTTTATTTTGTCCTTCTCACTTCCGTCTCCTATCTCGCCGTCTCACACGAAAGAGGAAGAGGAAATTTCCTCCACGCTCACATATTCATTAAGGTAAAGAAATAAATAATTAAACATTTAATCATAAATTAAACATCTTGTAATTAAATTATTATATAAATTATTGAATAGAGAATAAAATAAATAAAATCATACAATACCTTGTTTGGAATTTATTCCTATGATTTACCATACATTTTGACGTGGAGTGAGTTGGAATTATTTTAGTGGGGTTTCTCTAACAGAACGGAATGTAAGTAAACAAAGGGCTTTTGATTCGCCAGCATTATCCGGGTGAGCGTGGAAAGAATTAAAGGGAGCTTTTAATGCTTTTACTTTCTTCAACCTTTTACCAAATCCAAGGAAAGACATAAGAACAATACTTAAACTCCTACACATTAATATTGTATGGCTATACTTATAATACTTCAAACAGATATGTTATTGTACCAAAGTATTTAAAGAATTTAAGCTAAGATTATATACCTTTTACATTTTGATAACAGATAAGTAGTGCTTATAATGTTCTTAATATTTAAGATAGTAACAACAAACAGATTTAAAAATTTAACCAGTGAAATAAAAATAAATAATTGAATAATAGGTATAGTTAATCCATATATGTAAGGAAAAGGTTCATTATATATGTAGGTTTATAAGACTCCACACCAAAGACTTCATTATATTTTTAGAGATCTCCGAGCGGGGAAATAAAAGGAAAATAAAAAGTTTAATGGGGAAAATAATCAAATTAAAAGCTTAGATGAAGAGATGAAAATGGAGAGATGTGAAAATGTTGAATTTGAGAATGTTTGGGCTTTTGAGTGAGAGTGGCATTAACGGGAGGTTCGGTTTAATGGAGAAAAATTTGTTTCACCGTCGGATCGATTCTCCTTTCTTCTAAGCTTTCAAATCTCTTGTCTTTCTTACGACCGACTTCCTCTCGGAAAAAAACTTTTATTTATCATTCCTTTTAATAACAACTTCCCACTCGACTTGCCAAAATCGAGAATCCACGCAAAGGAACCTTTTGCAAACGAGAGCCAATTACTTCAAAATCATTCAACATATGTAGGCTCCAAAACAAAAAGGACCGTCAAAGAAAAAGAATGGAAAAGAACACGTGTAGGTCTCAGGTTTGAACCTTATTACTTTTAATAAACAAACCTTTGACTCATTTGTCCCTGTCAAGCTAATTTCCCCAATTTAATCATAAATGATGTGGAACGCTATGTAATTTTAATGGAAATTCCAAAGTTTTAATACACTTAACTTTGAGTGCTTTTAATTAAATTCCCTTGTAAATGAAACCCATTTGAGCAAACGGGTCCTAATGGAACCGGAAGATGATGAAGAATTCACTTTTATTCCAAATTTCCATAATGCCACCAACCGATTAATTATTTAATTGAAACAAAACATGTTGAGTAATTTGATAATGATTAAATTGGTGATTTCCATCAAAGTAAAAATCCCGAAGCTGGGTGGGAAAATATCCAAATCCCTCATCTACTTTTATTCAAATGGAAGACGGAGGTGGAAAGTGATAAAATTATGGAATTATTCATTCAATGTTTGATTGGAAAGTAGGTGGGGAAAATGGCAGGGAAAGAACATTTGTTTTTTCATTGATCTTCCCCCTCAAACTTTTCTCCAAATTTTGTTCATGTCCATCTGAAGACTCCTTTTTTTGGCTAACATTCGGAATCTCTGTAAAACCATGGTTTCTCCATGGTTCAAAACCATGTTTCATGGTTCCAGCGTGCATTTGAATAGGAATGGTGATTAGCGCCATCTAACCTAACCTAACCTAGCCTAAAATATAAGAATAGGGAAACATGGTGCCCCATGGTTCTAACATGGTTTTGCAGAGACTCCGAATCTCAGCCCTTTTTTATTATCCCAACCACCTTGTACGAACAATGGGAGAATTACAAAAACTTTTTTCACTCATGTGATTGGAATACAAACACTTATACACTTACATTTTATATCTCTATTAGAATCCTAATGCTTATATGATGCTATTTGTAGTTAAGTAAATGGTATAACATACGATAACATGCATTAGTACATATAGCATATCGTAGGTATTAAATATAAAGTATATGGTCTATATATATAAAGTATATTTAGTATATGGTCTATAAGTATTATTGAACTATTGTAGTAATCTAATAACTTAAACCTTAAAGAAAAGACGTTTTCAATAAAACAATTTTAACTCAAAGAGTATTCTTTAAAGATAAGTTTGATGGCGATAATAGAATTTTAAAATGTAGGAAAATTCCAATGTAGGAATACAGCCCACTTACTTTGTTGTGTTTTTTTTAAATGCCTAATAACTAAGGAAGTAGTTTTATAGTAGTATTATTAGGGATTTAAAAAAGAACACTACAAAATAAACGGGCTGTATATAATGTAGAAGGTATATTTTAATAAAGTTAGATAATATATGTATTAGGTATTCAATTATGTATTATGTATTTAAGTTTATTTAAATACCTATACCTATATTCTAATTGCATATTTAACTTACATTATTAAACTTGTACTGTAATGAATAAGTTGAAGAAAATTTATACCATGAAGTTTATACTGTCATGTCTAGATTAATCTCGAGTTGCTGGAAAGCTTTTGATTTCCCTGGATCTTTATACCTTAGTACTTAAATTCATCAGATAATTAAATTAATGTACCAAATGTAAGTTATGAAACATATGGTACATAGCAAAATATATTGGTAGTACAAGTACAATGTACATTGTATTAGTACTAATAGTTATGTATTATTGTGTAACCTATCTGTATGTAAATACAGAAACTTCAAATGTATGCATTTGTATAAATACGTAATATAGCCATACATCGATAGATAAATACATATTATTACATAGGTATACGTTTGTTAGTTCCATACACAGGCCATCCAATTATGAAATTAATGTCTTCGCATCAATTTGATTAGTTCTTTGTGAGCATTTCTATCCTTCCCCTTAAATAAGTACAAAGTCCAAAGCGTTAATTTTATTGGTACACGTATAAAGTAAACAAATCCTTCACGTGTTCACTAACTATATAAATTTTATAAAGTTAGTAAAATGAAAATCTTATTGCTAGTGTTTTTGATAAGTTTGACAAAATTGGAAGTTGGTTAAAAAGTTGGGTTAATATAATTTATATAATATAATTATTCAAACTTTTCATTAATGAATGGAACCTAAATCCTAATAGTTGGAGCATAAAAAAATTCTTAATGAAATCAAAAATCCCCTGGGTAATGGGTTTTATTATGATAGTAAACTTTTTCTTCATTGTACCAAAGTTTGAGATATTTGATAAGTTTGAGGGATTTTCCGTTTCAATTGGAGCACTTGTTCCCCTTCTGGATCTCCCCAACTTCTCACCACCCATGCGGTCGGTGATGTGAAAGTTGGATATATATAGGAATATTCTTGTATGTAGCAAGATAAGTTTTCCATAATAATTCCAGAACGGATCAATGGAGAATGGAGGAAGTCGAAGTAATGGAACTTTCCGAGGCGGCACCATCACAATAGACGGCGGGGATTTGAGGTACAGCTTACATCAAAGAACCGATTCCGGCCAAGCAACGGATTTGGAAAGAAGTCGAACAATCTTCAAATGCGTTCCCGTCCATTACAGACAAATTCCTGGAAAGATCGTCGCACTTGCAAGTTTTCCGGGTAATTAAAAAACTCTAAATTAACTACATTTTAATAAAAAATATTTTACCTATAATATGAAATGAAATTAAAATTTATTGGATCTACTAGGGAGCGGAAACACATGGCTGAGATATCTTTTACAATTATCAACAGGTAAATTTACAAGGGAATTTAGCTATAAAATGAATAAATAGTAAATAGACACATTTGCAATAAAGAAACTTTTAATTAATTGAATGGGAAAACTCAACTCGTAATTCTCATTTTCACTCTTGGGTCGTTTTCCTTAATGAAAAAAGTTTTTAAGTTTGAAAAGATTTCCACACGGAAAAGATAAGGATTTAAAATGAACTTAGACTAAAAGATGCCCACTTTACCATTAAGGAACTTCCATTTTGGAGTTTCAAATAATTTCCCAACTGTAAAAAAAGGAGTAAAATGAGTCATGTAATTCCCTCCTCTTTTTTGTTTTCTCCGTGTTGAATTGGGTGTTGGGATGTTGAATCTCCAGAGCGTCATTTGTTATGTAGAGTCGAGTGGTTTTCTCATATTGATTTTGGGTTCACAAGTTTCTTCAATGAATTTTGACAGGGATCTTCACAGGGAGCGTGTACAAGGACTTGGCCCTTCTGAGAAATGGGTTCCCCGGTGAAAGCATTTCAAATGGTCTTGTCATTACCGTCAAAACTCACGAATCTGGCCCAGTCGTCCGGGGCCAATTTGATAAAGCCATCCTGTTGGTCAGAAAGCCGTCCGAAGCCATTTTAGCCGAATTTAACAGAAGAGCGGCTGGGCATATTGGCCATGCTGGACAAGACAAATTTACTAGAAATTCTGGAAGATGTAAAATTTCAATATTAAATTACAATATATAATACTTACAAAATATTATACTTTATAATAATGTAGTAATTAATTATTATTTTTTTAATTTCTCTCAGATTGGTCTCAATTCGTATCACAAAAGGGTAAATCGTGGACGGAGACGAATTTGGACTGGATTGATAAATTCCAAGGGCCGTTGCTCATCATCATGTACAACATGTTGGTTGAGAATACTAAAGAAGAACTGAAGAACATTTTAGAATTCCTCCAGGTATTTTAACTTCTCCGATGTTGGGTGAATGTGAGTGGGAAAAGTAATGATATTCGTCACGTGTTTTGCAGGAGGATCCCGGGAACATGACGTGCATCCTCGAGCACAAAGAAGGGATTTACCGTCGGAGAAAGAAGCTCAGCCAATTTAATCCCTTTACTCCAAGGATGGACCGATTCCTCTTCAACCAAGAGAAAATTGTTCTAGCGGCAATCGCCAAACGAACTTCCTCAAACCATTTCCTATCACTCAAATGAAAAATCCCCAATTTAATAAAATGGCCAACAAACGTTCAATCAAAACCCACAATCATAAATAAACGGGATGGTCAAAATTGTTACAAATATGGTGTCATATGATATACTAATATATAAAGTAAAACTAAAATAAATATTATGTATGTTTTAGAGGTGCGTATCAGATAAATATATTATATTTATAAAGGAATGTGTAGTATATGTAGAAGATGGATAAGCTTGGTAAGAAATCTCCAATATTTCCAATGTTAAAGTAAATAGATGCGAGATTTGATTTACAAATGGAGATTAAGTTAACGCCCCCCTCAAATCAATTCATGAATATTCCTCACAATGTGGAAATTGTAGAATTTGCTACAATAATAAATATACCTATGGTATATTTTATATGGAACATTTGGAGTTTCACTGCAGGTGTAGATTATCGATATATTACTTTAATACAAAATACAATTTAAATATACTGTATACCGTACTGTGTAATTATTCATAGTTGTAATACAGATATGTAAGAGAATACTAAAATAATAAGATACATACCGTTATCGTTTGAAAGAGAGCTCTGCTCGAAAGAAAGCTCACCCCCTCTACTCATAAATTTATTCAAAATTACGATATATTAATTAAATACGTAAATTCTAAATACCTAAATTTTAATTATTAATTAACTTTCTTTAAAAGTACTAAAATTTCTAAACCATTTCTTTAAAACTC